>JAMXBD010001789.1:0-291287 GCA_024138025.1 Combretum micranthum
ATCTAAATTTTAGAGGTTATTTTAGGTTGTTACCTCTCTTTAATATATATAATATATATGAGTCCTAGGATAGATTAGAACATAACCAAGAAAAACCAATATTAATACTCTCTAAAAAAAAAGTCTTAGATTATCCAAGGATTCTCAAGAAAAGTCAAGCAACTGAGAGAAGGTTCAAAATTATTCTTCCAAGGTATACCCTTTCCTTGTTTTTTTTTTTGTAATAGATGTATATGTTCTTGATAGATTTGTAATGGAGGAGTAGAATATTATTGTCTAAACAATGATAAACCCTAGATATTACTATGTAACCTGTGCTTAATATTGATTTAATGAGGTTTCATGTTCTTTTTTTATTCTAATTATGAGTATAAAAATGTTTCTTAGATTGATAAATTTCATGTATGTAAATTGATAAATTTCATGTATGTAAATTGATAAATTTCATATATAAATAGATAAATCATAATTAGAGAGATTTGTTTGGATTTTTAGACATATGAATACAAGAATCTTCCGTATTAAATTGAATGAAAGTTTAGTTTAATATAAGATTCATAGTTCGTTAATACAATATTTGAATTGTTATTAGTTAGGAAGATATCCAATAGACAGATTCAAGGATTAGGGATTAATAGTCTTGAAAAAGATATTGGTTCAATTTAGGAATCTTGAGGATCAATATTAACATGAACGACCATTGAATATTCAAAGAATTTTATCATGAATATTATAATGGGGATTTGTTGTTTAGATGAGTATAATAAATTGAATTTGAATATCTTGTTATTTGATTTGCCTTAAGACTATAAAAAAGATTAATTCCATAATAATGTTAGTAGTTTATAGTTTGAATATATTTTAAAATGGATAGTAGAAAAATAGAGTTATTACTTGTAATTCAAGAACCTTATAGGACGATCCTATTCTTATTGACTATACTACAATAGATAGGTATATTAGCCTATATTATTGATTGAAAAGAGTATTAGAACAAAGTAATATTGATAATTCAATCAATATATCAGTTGTTTGAACTGTTTTTTTTTTTTTTTGAAAAATTGATAAAATAATATCTTATATTAGAAGGTATTTTAATCTCCAATTGCGTGTTGGTGATCGGATACAGGAATGGTTCGAGCATAGGGTTTTGGGATGTTTAGAAATTCAAAAACTCCATTTGTTTGAAGGTAAAACCTTCCTACTTGCCTTATTTTTAGGGTTTCTATTTTTTTATCTAGTTCATCTAATATTTTAGTGTTATAGAAATATATCTGACCGAGTATAAGGTTTCTAGGATTTATGGTTAACTGGGATTGGTTCTAGGGTTTCGTCTGTAGTACTGACTCTTAAGATTTATTTCTAAGCTTTCAAAAAAAAAAATGTAGGGGCTTACATGTTTTACACCCATTTTTTACAACTAGATTTTGTTAAAGCATCAACCATAGATGAAAAAAGCAAATTTTATATAGGATTTAATACTTATTTATATGAGTTCCCTTTTATCTTGATGAGTGGTAGGATAGGTATGGATTGGTTCAATTTCTTTTTCATCTCAAATCAAATCATTAAATAATGGATCTAGTCTTTACATGAGGAAAGTCTTTTATTAAGGAACATCCACTGATACCATTGTAATGCATTTCCTGTCATAGCAAAAGAACAAATAGACAATCTTTGAGGACCCTCAATATGATGAAACTCAAAGAATTGTTCAACTTAGAAAATCCATCCAAGAACATCTTCGCCAGCAAACTTAGGGATCTCTAACTTGATTTCCTTCAATAGATCATCCTGAGCCACCAATGATTGTGAGGATACAGAACAAGCATGTAAAGTCTAGATCCATCAAAGATTTATATGTAAACACACAAAAGTAGTTATACAAAAGTAGTTATAGCCAACAGAATAGAGTCATTGTAACAAAATAGTACAGCTCAGCAACTGCATGTATGAACAGAGTGATATAAAAGATACGAAAAATAATGGAAAGGGATCACCGAAGCATTTGCATCCCATTACTGGGTGTTGGAGTCTGGCATACTCGAATCTGCCATTTCATACCTGCACAACAAACACACATTAGTCTATTAGGGCTTCAAGTAGAGATACACTGAGAAGAAAGAATAGAGATTAAGGTTCTTAGCTGAAAGAGGATTCTTTGGAGTGAACGAGGGAGTGAGGGATTAGGGTAAGTAAGATAATACGTGGGCTGGGCTAAGAGATAGGCCGGGTCTAACATATTATCCCTAGTCTCTCAAATGAGAGTTACCAATTTGATGCTCCCCTCTGTCGTTGTAATGGAAGAAAATAATAATAATGTTTTGATTTGGATTAAAAAAAATTTCAAACTGTTAAATAATGGTTTGGTTTAGTTTAATTACAAATTAAATCAAAGTTCTAAGTAGAAAAAAAAAAGGTCTAATCTTTTATATTTGTATAGATATTCAAATATTTAAATTACTTGACAAAGTCAAAGTTACAAAACACAACAAAATACTTCATAAATCCATCACATTTATAATTTTTAATCCTCCAAAAAATCATTTAGTCAACAACTAGTCATCTATCAATAAAGTACATTCACTAATCGATACATAGTAAGACATAATTTACAATCCTCTACAACACTATCTAGTTAATTATCTACAAAAAATTTTGGCTAAAAAAATAAATCATCTACCAACTAAAGTTATATACAAATAAAAGTGATATATTAACAAAATATATTGAACAATTAATATATAATATGAGAGACATAACAAAATAAACAAAGTTTATTTTCCATGGAGTTAAAACAATTAATTGAAAAACAATATTAAGTCAACAATAGAAGAATATAACCTTGGAACTAAAAAAAAATTTTAAGTAAGAACATGTTAATAATAATAATACCAACAAAATTCATTAAATAAATAAATATCATACTAAAACCATATGAACATTGATGGTCCTCTTTTTAGAGTGCTCCTGAGTTTTAATAATTTATAAATCTAATGTCCTACTCCTAAACCGGTTTTAGTAGGTAAGTGCACCTATCGTTTTAATAGCATAGAGTAGAGTATAGAGTTGTCTCCATAGAGAACTTTACGGACACTAGTACTCTCTAATTCTCCTATATCTAGCCGATTAATATATAGATTGTGTATGAGTTACTATTCCTAATTTGCTAAAAAGTACTTTGATTGACACAACAAGATACACAATACAAGATTTAACAATAGACTTATTCATCCCCTTAACATGATTTAAGAATAAATGGGTGTTCTAACAATTAATTATCTTCAAGAATTCATTAAATATATTAATGTTCTTCTCAGAATCATTCAAATCTAATTTACTTTAGCCTATCAGGATCTCTCCCAAGTTAACAGCCAACTAAAATTGCTTTAAGTCTAGTAATTATCAAATTCTCATAAAGAAATGCAAAAAGTCTCACCATAATATCTCTATTATTATAAGCAATTCGTTCAATAAATTAAATCTATTTAATGGAATCATCTATCGATGTTTTCCATTGAAATCTAGTCAAGAAATGTGTTGCACACTTGTTAAGTTCAATTTACTGAATCTAAATGATTATTAGATAATTGACAGATCATATCAAATTCATGTTAAAGTGATAGAACAAATCCTACTTCTCACTCATACATGATACGACAATAGTAAACACAAAAAACTAATAAAAATGAAGACATAAAAAGAAACAACAAGAGTAGAGAAGAAAAACCCCTTTGAATGAATTTGAATTGGCATCTGGAGTCTCTTCAATTGAACAACATGAACGATACACTTCCTGAACTCTCTCGAGTTCTTCATAATAACTGCAAAACTAAACACTTAGATCACATAACATTCACTATGAACACACCCTCTCCCCCCTTATGGAAAGGGAGATGTTCCCTAAAATGTCAATATCTTGAGGAAAAAAAACAATACAATGGAAAGATGATAATGTGTATGAAATTTATTCTTTATCTTAAGGGTACTGGGTATTTATACCCCAATAAGATGCCCATTTGGACATAACCCTTCATGGAAATGTTTCACATATGTTTCCCTTCAAAGAAATCGGTTCAGTCTTTAAAAATAAGCAAACAAGGGTGATCACACCCTTCATCAAGGGGTGATGGAAGGTGTGTGATTTTTTCTGACCAACAAATTTCTCCTCATAATACCCATGATATGCAGGTAAATGGATTTTCCTTCTTCATCAGCAAATGATCATGCATGTGATGCTCCAGCGATGGCCATTGATCGTCTCTTTCCTTGATAATGGGTGTGGTAGGTTTCTAATCTTCACATATAGAGTTTATTAACCCTTATAACACCCATTATTACCTAAATGATCCTTTGCTTAAAAGTAGGTAATTGTTGTTGACTTGTTCCAAAATTACTTGAAATGAATAAATATAGTTTTTAAGTACCAATTCATGAAGAAATTCTCTAAATAAACACTAAATTGCATTTAATATCCTAAGGAAATCATAAATAATTTATGCCTATCAAGCATGTAGAGCTTTTGATCAATCATTATAAGAAAATTTATAGTTACAAGTAAAATATTATTATGTTTTTCTAAATAGGTTTGTTTCAATATTATGGATTGGTTCAATTTACCTTTCCATACTAATAATAAATTTGCGAATTGGTATGAATTGAGAATTTTCTAAACCAAATTACGTTAAATATATATATATATATACACACATATATATTTAGCTTAGTTTGGCAGTTAGGTCTGTTTTTTTCTCCTGCCCCTAATAACTAGTAATCTATTGCATTTCAACTTTACCTCTATGTGCACGTTGTTATACCAATGATATCGCTCATGACCTAATATTGTTCAGTTATTAGAATAATATAAACTTTTATTTTAATGTGTTTGCATGTTTGTCATCATTTTGTCTTTTTGATAAAAGTAGGACCCAGAATATAGATATATTATTTTTTTATTAATTATCACCGCTGCCTAATGATTGTTTGAGGGTAGGCATGGAGTAGTTTAAAACTTATGCCCTATATCTTTGAATACATGGTACGAGTTTTAGGATGAATATACGCTACACAAATGATGTACCCTATTATGCCTTGTATAATAGATTCTTGGAACCTAGAAGATACCAGTAATCTTGAATACCTTCACCTAGTTGACTAAAATATTATTAGTACAAGGTACATAATGTTACTTACTCACCCGTTATATACATTATTTAATCAACCTAATGGAACTTTGGAACATTTGCAACTTTTACATAATTTGATATTACATTTCCACATATTCACCCGTTATATACATTATTTAATCAAACTAATGGAACTTTGGCACATTCGCCACTTTTACGTAATTTGATATTACATTTCTATATATTCGAATGCCATAAGTCATCTAAAATGGTATATATTTTATGGAAAATTATCTAGTAGTCATTAAATTGTACAATATTATAGTTTAATATAACGAAAGTAATAATGTTTACTTCATAATACATTGTTTAGTTGTAAAAAAAATTTACTTAAACTTATTATTTTTATTTAAAAATGTCTAATTTTATTACACTTTATATAAAAATTTAACTTGACATCTGTACTTTAAACTTTTTAATTTATTGATATCGTTTACTCTATTTTCTAATATGGAAGAGCATATCAAATATTGTTTTGAGAAGCATTACGAATTAAATGAGAGGTTGTCTATTCAACATTAACAAATAGAAAAAATAAATTGAAAATGTAGTATAAGTAATCATAAAATATTTAACTGAATATTAAATTAAACACTTAAAGGAAGTTCAAGTATCAAATCTATTTTTTATTTAAAATTTAAATGCCAAATTTAATATTTATCCAAAGATAAATACGCTAACTATGGGTGGACACTGCGGAACATTAATTATTCATTACGAGAAATAAAATTTGGGGCGTGTTGCTAATAGTTGTGAATAAACAAATAAATAAGTCCTTATCCTTGCTCAAAACTAGATATTGATCAAGCTAGAGATTCTAACACAAGAATTGAAGAAAAGAAAGGTGGAGCTAAGAGTACGTATCAAAATCCTAAACTCTTATTGGTCCAAAATATATCACCTTATCCAAAAACCCAAATCACACCACCCATCTATATTCCCACGACCACAAAACCACTCATCCATCCTTCACTTCCATCATAACCCCATAAGCCCCATCATCCACACTTTTCATGGCAATGGCAACCCAAGCATCCTTATTCACACCAACAACCGTAACCACCCCGGCTTCCGGTGACCGCGTTGCGGTGCCTTGGAAGCAACCCTTCTCTCTATCCTTCAATGCTCCTCCCCGGACCAGTAAATTCTCTAAAACAATTAGAGCAGCTGCTGCTGCCGAAGGAGGACCCGCCGAGGCCCCCCCGGCCCCAGTCGGCTTTACACCACCTGAATTGGACCCAAACACCCCTTCGCCCATCTTTGGAGGCAGCACTGGTGGTCTTCTCCGTAAGGCTCAAGTGGAAGAATTTTATGTGATCACATGGGACTCTCCTAAGGAGCAGATCTTTGAGATGCCAACTGGCTGCTGCTATAATGAGACAAGGCCCTAACTTGTTGAAATTGGCTCGGAAAGAGCAGTGTTTGGCACTGGGTACTAGACTTAGGTCAAAGTACAAGATTAAATACCAGTTTTACAGGGTTTTCCCTAATGGAGAAGTTCAATATTTGCACCCTAAGGATGGTGTGTATCCTGAGAAGGTTAACCCTGGAAGACAGGGTGTTGGGCTGAACATGAGATCTATTGGGAAAAATGTTAACCCTATTGAGGTCAAGTTTACTGGCAAACAAGTTTATGATTTATGAAGAAGAGAAACATTATGGGATGTGTTTGGAGTTAGCAGTTGTAATGTATAATTTCTTCATCACGTATTAATTTGTAACAGACGTTCTGTTTCTCACATGCTATATATCACCGGTTATCGTGTTGATGATTTTCTTGTTTCCCTCTTTTTATTTTTTTGTTTAATTGTTTTCATGTTCTTTCGTAAATTGTTTTCATTTTCTATGGCTTTATGGGTATGCATGATGGTATTAATTAAGCTGTGAGCAATACGATTCAAAACATGACACTGTATTTAGAAATCTTAGATAAAGTTGCTTCGAAAGGGTTTAATTAAAAAAGAAAAAACATTATTTATGTTTTGACTAATTTGCAGACATATCATTTATGTTTTTTTTTTTTTTTCAAATAGGTAATCCATGTTTTCATATAGAAGTGTCAATATTATTTAATAATCTTACTATGAAAAATGTGGATATTTTATTGGTCATAAAAATTAATTTTATATTTTTTTAATTTTTCTCATTTTTAAAATAATTTTTAATATTTTTATTTATTTAATTATATTTAGTAATATTTTTTATTAAATTAATTTTTTAGACTAATAAGGCTTTAACACATATGTGTGAAATTCGTGACACCTATTTATATATATAAAAAAAACACAGATCATATATTTGCAAAGTGATCAAAATACAGGTAATGTTTTTATAATTAACCCTTTCGAAAACTTACAATGCATTTAGAAATCCTATATAAAGTAGGAATGATAAGAAATGAGCAAACACTAGTGGAAAGAGGAAAAAAAAAAAGGAAAAGAAGTCGAATGAAAGAATAAGTAGATTTTATTTGTTGGTCAGATTATAAAGAGAAATAAGATAAAATATTATTATAGATAAACTAAAGTATTGTTACTTTATATTTTTAGTTTTGTTTTAAGCGGTACTTCTTTAATTTATCTCGGTTGCATTGATTCCCAATGGTGTCTCTCTAGAAGTGGAGCGAAACATATGATAATTAAGAGTGAAAAATGTTTTAATAGGTTTCTTTCTACTTCTATGCTTTTCCATTTTCATTTTAGGGTTGTTTGGATTATTTAAATATTATGTCCCGAGGGATATCCTAATCATGACAGCCCGCCATACATAATGTTAAAACCCAGAAATGACTATCTTAGTCATACAAAAGCTTTCATATTATGTACAACGCGTACATCACAAACAGAGGAACACTTCGGAGTAGCACAATTTATATTGCTAACAATCAAAGAAACAAGGTAAAAGAAATGTTTATCATTAAATATGAATAAGGTCAATTACAATTCTTAGGAGCATACCGTCGCTAATGTCTTCAAGTCTACATAACACATTTCCTAATGATCTTCAAAATGCTAACATAACATATAATACTCATAAAAAAATTTCAAGAAAGTAAATCCATCTTATGCTCCTATTTCTTTCATAGGGCTAAAAAATCCTTAATGTCTTAATCTTCGAATGGAGTCTAGCACACCTTCTCAATAAAAAATCTATGGGGATTTAAACTTACAACGAGCTTAGTGAGATATTCCCTCTTTATTCATACCATAATTATAATCCAGTTTATTAGTTTCCAAGCATATACTATGCATGCTATATAATAAACATATGTTACAAACAATTATATATGGATATCTGGAAACCACCACATAGAAGGATTTATGCCCTCCAATTTCGGGGTTAGGGAATTTAGGTTTGAAGATTTCTGCTATCTTCACTGCTAGTCCCCAAGTACTCTACTCACAGCGATTGATTAACACAGCTCATCCTTGTGATATATCTTCAGCATGCCTTAGTTCCTTAAGAATGAGTTTGACCTCTGGCCCTTCCTATTCCTCGCATAAAGTAGCAATCTTTATTGTGTTACTCGACTGATGCAATGTGTCCATTTAATTTATCAAAATCGTGTATAATTATGGTATATTTAAAGGCGATCAAGCAAGCATCATACACACATAAACAACATGTAATATTAATGATATACTTAAACAATCATTTGTTGGTTTAGATTGCTTAGTATCCATGTCACCATACATAAAAGCATGTACATATAAACCATTACCTCATTCATATTCATTTCATCTTGTACTTATAAATCTAGTACAATTATCTATAAGCACAAGTAAGGTAATGAAATAATGGAGAAAAACTCACTCGTCTATATCGCAATCTTCTTAGTTGTAGTAATCCTCAAGAAGGAGAATCTCGTATTCCTCATTACCTCAACAAAAGAAATATTCAAGATGAGTATTTCATAGAAGTTCTACTCAAACTTTCTAATTCTATCATATTATTTTTTTCAAAATTTAGATTATGCGTGTAAATCCCGATTTTTCTACTAACTAAGAAGACTTGAGAACCGGAAACCAAAATCCTAAACCGGAATAGCTTAGATGGGAGTGAGACGTAGGAACCCTGAATCCGACTTTTCCTTAGTTTCCAATTAAGAAGCTTTTATAAGAAAATTTAATCTTGAATATATTTCAAACCAAGAAAAGATCAGATTTTGAGAAAATTTCAAATCCGGGCCTTCCTGAGATACGTTACAGAAAAACATGCCCTGAAACTTGAATTTCAAAAATTTACTCATGAATACTCATTTGAATCGAAATTAAATAAGAATTTCAAAAATATAAATTTCATAATTTTTCGGTTTATGAAAAATACAGTTATAGCCCTTTTATTTGTATTTTGCTTACTACCGGTAATTAAGTTGTCTTGATTACTATTCATTACTATTCACAAGTATAACCTAATGCACTCACAAACCATACCCTACTCTTACATCCTTACAAACACTCCATTGCATTTTCTTTTCCAAGAATTATTTGTCTCTAAATAATTATTACAAATTATGACTTTTAATACACAAAACTATCAAAACAAATTAAACAAAAATCAAACCCTCTCTCTCCTAGCATTATCGACGTAATCCTCCCAATTTAAGCTCATTTGTGCAATTTTTTTTATTTATTTTTATCCCATTTAACCTAATTCCACTTCATATATAAACCACTTTTCTCTCTCTCTTTATTCTTCTCATTTCAATTTTACCAAAGGTAGAAAACTCTCTTTTTCTCTCCCTCCCTAGCCCTCCTTGCCGTGAGCCTCATTGGCACACACACACAAACACACAATTTTTTTTTTCTTCTTCCTTTTTGTCTTCTATTTAACCTTAAGTAAAAGAACTTTACTTCTTTTACCTTTAGATCCTTGTAATGGCAAGGATATTCTTGAGTATTTCCATTTAAAGATCCACATGAGCTCTTGCTAGAGACAAGGAAATATTAATACAAGAATACCAAACCATCACAAAGTAGATCTTGCATTTAAACAAGCTTTCATGCCATAAGATTCATGATCATCCATCTAAAAGTGTTTTGAACAAAAAACCTTGCATAAAAATTTAGTTTTTATGTTTCTAAAACCTATTTAAGCATTTAAGATGGTAGATCTATCATTTTACCATCTATATTCATGTAGGCATTTAAGATCTCATCTCTATTTTGAGTTTTTGTGCATTAATGGTCATCAAGACCTTTGTCTTGAGTAAATAATCTTGCTAGTATATACATCTTTAGGTAGATGAGTCAAGGAAACCAAAAAGAAAAACTCTTTCAAGAAATGAAATAGGGTAAATTCGGATGACATGGAAAACCTAGCTTAAAAACCCTTTTATCAACTTCAAAACATGTATTTTACAAGAAAAATAAAGCCTATAGGTGATAGATGATGTTTGATGATACTTTTCATGAATTTAAATGAGTTTTCACTAAAGAAAATACTTAAAACAAAAGATGAAGTCAAATAGAAATTTTGAGTTGAAAGTTCTTGTAAGGAAAATTCGTAATACTCAATAAGTGGTTAGAAAACACTAGTTTTCCAACCTCAAAAATGGTGTTTTCTTAAATAAATGAAGTCCTTAGGGTATAGGTAAAGTAAATACCTAAAGTTCTACGTATAAAGTGCATTTTTCTTAAGAGAATCAACTTAAAAATAAATTTTGCTAAATTCGGATTTTTGGATCAACCCTATTATAAGACTCACTTATAAGTTTACAAATGAAGATTTAATTAGAGAAATAAAGGCCTTGGGATGTAGTTGATGTAAGGGTCAATTTTTATTTAGAGTAAATAGAATTTTCCTAAGGAAAATCCTTAGAATAAGTAAGAGTGACCAAGTGTATCAAATCTACTAGTTAACAAATGGCAAGAATTGGTTTCCTAAGACAAAGGTTATTTAAATTCCTTTAATCTAAAAATTCATAAGAATTTAGGCACGTAAGAGTTCATATCATGACATTCATGATAGGGAAATTCATTACCATGGCATTCATTTAATTCTACATTTGGAAACCATAAGAACATTCATGAAAATCACATTTTTGGAATCAACATACCTACTGGTCAGAACTAATCCTTCATTTTCGAGACTTAAATGTTTTCAAATCTTGATTTAAACATCATATTTAGAAAGCTCTTTCGAAGTAGATAGAAATCGATATAAAATTTGCGAAATTCCGAGTTAAAACGACCAAGTTATGACCATTTTAAATCGTAGCTTCGGAAATGACGCGAATTTCGATTTCACTAAGTTATCTTAGAGTTTTGGTATACTTAGATGGTGGAATACTTATTAGGATATTCTTTTGTGATTAGGCGAACCCGAGGACATCGAGTCTTTACCACCATATTACTACTATTAAGAGATCGGCGACTCAATGGCGGAGTGAGTTTTCTTTCCAATTCGTTCATTGTATGTGATTGATAAATTAATGCGCTAGAGTGTAGGTCAAGAGAAATGAATATATACGATGGGGAATAATGGGAAATTGTATGTTGATGATGATATGAGAACTAAAAATAAGAATATCGAAACTGGGTGATAATTTCTAGTTGTGTAGTTGGTTATGATGTATTGTTTGAGAAATTGTTTGATCACCATGAATAACATGACTAAATCAACTATTCGGACTAATTCCAAATTCAGACATATGCATATCATAATGGGAAGGAGCATTAGCATTGGTTGGTTAATCGTGATCCATAAACGAGACTTATTGTTCGGTTAATCGTGATCCAGAAACGAAATAATTGTAGGTTACCCGTGAACCATAAACGGCATAAAGTTAGTACCGCAGTATTCGTTAATCTGCTAACTCGGGATGGAGGGCGCAAGTCCATCGACATATGATTTCCGGATAGTCATATGTATGTTGTTCTCATGTGTTTGGTGCATTCAGTTGCTTGTTTAATCACTTGTTTGAATTGTTGTGACATGAATGTTATTGTGGAAGATTTCACTCACTAAGCTAGTTAGCTTACGTCCCTATAGTTTCTTCCTTTTGCAGCTACCCAATTTATGGCTTAGGCAGCGTGACCCGACCATACAGGTACAAGAGCTAGAAGTTTCCCTTAGAAGTTGGAAATTCTGTTTAGACTTCCATAGGAAACTTTTAAGACTTTGGATGACTATATAAGGCCACTAAATATTCTTTTGCGGGGGAATGCCCCTTAGTAAATGTAATATTTATTTATGTTTCATGAGTTATATCCTACTACTAATGTATGCCAAGTTAAGCTTTTATCTCCATTCGGACTTGTATTCTATTATCGTAAAGATACGCTTTACACCCTTACGAGACCCTCGAAGGACTAAGGCGGTAATTCGGGAATCTTGTATGGCATGTGGCGGACTGTTACTATAGGTTACCCTATGGACGTGATAGTTTAAGTTGGTATCAGAGCACTAGTTTATTAAGCATGACAATAGAGTTTAAAAACTGAACCTAGAATTAAGCAACTAGTTAATTTGGAGTTAAAGCTAAGCTAACTAGTATTTTCTTGTTGTAGGTTTCATTGGGTGAGACATGTGAGAGGGCTAGAAATTTCACCAAAAGCACAAATGAGACCATGGTGGAGTATCGTTTGAGATTACGAGTGTTAGGCGAAGATTTTGCACTAGCTTAACGACCTAGAACCTTAATGGAAATGTATGGCTTGTGGAAAGAGGGATTAAGATATACGAGATGGGCGTTAGTAATAGATCAACTTAGGTATGATCCAATTAGAAGAAGAAGATGGACTGTGCTGGAAACCATCTATGCCCTGGAAAGGGTGATGGTAGAATATGCTAATGAATCAATGCTAAGAGAAGCCACCTTCATTTTGAAGAACGAAGGGAATCCCACCCATCCAGACTTTAGGGTGTGGAATAGTATTGGACCCCTTTATGTACATGCACATGATGATCTCTCTGACCATAGGGAGTGGAACTTTGCCGACGCCCGAGACCACATAGTATGGCAAGCCAGGTATCTTGACATTATACCATCTTTAGGGGGAGTACTAGCCCCACAGGCAAGAGATGTAGGAATGCAGTTAATAGATGCCCCAACTGTTGAAGGGGAAGATTTGAGCGAAGAGGATAACGAAGAGGAGGATCCCGAGGAGGATCCAAATTGGCAAGAGGAGGAAGTACCTAGAACCCCTACCCCTCCAGCCATGGCCCCAGAATATCCCAACCAATTGCCAGATCAATTGTATGGGATTTTGATAAAGTCTTGATATACCTGATAGTGGAAGATTGAACCAGAGTTCGACCCTACCATTTGGAAGGACATATACCATGGGTGAGCGTCCCTCGAGGTTGATGCCGTACCCCCGAGCCGGCAGTTCAGAACCATTGCATATGAATAGATGAAGATGAGAGATGATGAGGGAAGCCCAGGATAGAATGAACAGGTTATGGATGAAGCTGGAAGAGAATTTGTATAGAAGTTGGCAATAGGAATGGATTTAATGATAGAGATGATAGGAGGAAGAGACCAAGTGAGAGATCAGGAATAAGGGAAGAAGAGAAGAGGAAGAAGAGCAACAGGAGCCCTTAGCCCGACCCATTAGGAGGAGGAGGCTAACTGGTGAGGGCTTATCTAAGCCAGTTCATCCGAAGGGATGATGGAGGCTCTTCTAGCGAAGGACGACTCCCTAGCCCCACACCGGACGACTCCGAGTGAGCCATGGAGAGTAGAGTCGAGTGTCCCATAGAGTCCGATAGTACTTTTTGATTAGTAGGCAATGCGGGATGCCAATTTGCCTAGGTTCTCTTCATATTTTAGTATGTTGTCTCTCTTTTGCTTTTCTTTTCTTATGTCTCTAGATGTTGTTAGATTGAAGTTATCGGCTAAGATCGGAAGGTTAGATTTGTGTCGCCAAATTTTGTAAACTTAATTGTAATACAACCCTTGTACGGCACACCAAATCAATTAAGTTTTGTGTTTGATTCCTAGAAAGAGATTTCACAAGCATTGTACCTTTACATTAATAGTAAACCACATTCATTACACTTATTTGCATAAACATCTCTTCATTCATATCATCACTTGATTTGGAATTCCTTTGCTTACTATGACTCTTTTACCCTAAGAGCCGTTTGTGTTGACGATTTTAAGTAATGGTTTTTCCTGTATCTTTGTGAATTCTATAGTTCCTTAATTTATTCCTGAAAATTTTACGAATTCTTAATCAATTTTTTTTTTTATATATAATCGCGAAAGTTTAAAGAGGAAATAAAACTCACTAAGACATTATGTAACAGCCGAAACCGAAGAAACCGTAATAGGGAGCAAGAACCACCCTCAAACAAAGCTAGTAATGTAAACCAGCAAGATCATTCCTAAGCCAACCAACCTGAGCTGCACAACTCAATCCTCAAGCAGCCATGATGAACAATTGGACAGCTAACAAACTTGCTTAACGCATCATTCAAAACCAAAATCAAATCAATCGTAGAATTCCGAACCAAGTATGAGGGATTCAGCACCCTTACCACCACTCCGCCATATAAGGGAATGCAAGCAGAAATCCCCTTACCCCCTGAAGAGCAATCTTACAATGCTCGCCATCCACCCCTCCACCACATTAGGATATCAAAGGAGTTCCCTCCGTGACTTTATCAAAAGCAATCGCTACTTCGAAGGGCGTTTGAAAGCCTGACGAAGCGAGGATTGGTAGCACAAGTGAGCGCTCTTTCGTAGCTTATGAGATTCCACCATTCTCCGACTAGAATATGGCACCTACATGCTGAGATATAATGCCAAGTATGGTGGGAATCGAAAAGGAGAATTTGGCACCCCCTATCAGTTGGGAGACCTTTCGCCGAGAGTTTCTGGAGAACTATTTTCCTGCCAGCCTCCGAGTAAGATATAGTGCAAATTTCCTACAGTTAAAACAGAGAGGCAGAACAATCGAGCAATATGAGATAGAATTCAATCACCTGCTACAGTATGCTCCGGAATCTTACAAAAACAGTGAGGAACTACAAAAACAAGTATTTTGGAAGTCTCGATGAAGACCTAAGGAAGTAAGAGGAGTTGGGTTTGCAAACTTACCTTGAAGTAATTGAAAAGCCCTTAATGAAGGGCTAAGAAAAAACATTTTGAGTCGACAAGAGAGTGTTCGGAAGAGCAATTTGACGCCTCCCTCAGCCATAAAGGAAAGAGATATAAGCCATACTATGGGTTTAAGCACAACAACGTGGGAAGCCCAACCAACCCAAGCCCAACATCACTTGGTGGAAGTGTAAGGAGCCATTATCCAAGGCAGTGCCTACAGCTGAAGGGCAAGTGCTTCTTTTGTGGCGAGCAGGCCATCTAGTCTATGCTTGCCCGAAGAAATGACGGTAACCTATTTCCTTTGCAAGGAAAAAGGGCACTTAGCCTCTAAGTGCTCCCAAAAAAAAGTGTGGCTACCTGCCTTATGTAAATCTGGGTAATGATACACCCCTACGATCTGTAGCAAGGGTGGAGCCGTGCAGCTTCGGCCATGCACGGGATGTGGCTATACAACGTCAAAGCCAGTGATGATTGAAGAGGACGAGGAGAAGGTGTGGAGCTGGCCACTCTGGACCAAGGCGATGATGCAGATGGCGGCTTGTGACAGTCAGTAACAAATTTCTTTTAAGATAAAAGTTCTTTGTTTTCTTAACAAGTCTTAAGGAACTGCTTACTAGAAATTCAACGGCAAACTCAACAAGCGACTTGATAGTTTTGGAGATGAGTAAGTATATAAGTCATCCTCGGGATGAATTGGCTAAGTAAAGTTAAAGCCATCATGGATTGTCATGAAAAATGATAAGTTTTGACGACCACAAGGAAGAGAAGTAAACTTCCTCGGGGAAACCACGATACAAACGGATTTCGGGTTAAGCTCCTTTGAGCTAATGATGGAGGATGAGGAAATTGTGCCAATAAAATGCTTGGGTTAGAGGAGAAAGGGGAAAAGAAAGACATACCAGTGGTAAGCGAGTTCGAAGATGTATTCCCGAAGTATTACCCGGTTTGCCACTAAAAAGAGAGATCGACTTTGAAATCACTCTAGCTCCAAGTACTACCAATATCGAAAGCACCATACCGATGGCCCGGGCGGAATTAAAGAATTGAAAATCCAATTGCAAGAGCTTTTGGATCAAGGGTTTATAAGACCCAGCGTGTCGCCATGGGCGCATCGTGTTGTTTGTAAAGAAAAAGATGGGTCTATGAGGTTATGTATCGATTATTGGGAATTGAATAAAGTTACAATTAAGAATCGATACCCTCTTCCCAGGATTAATGACCTCTTCGACCAACTTCAAGGGCGAGTGGTTCTCACGTATTGATTTGCGCTCGGGTTACCACCAGTTGAGAATAAAGCCCGAAGATGTACCCAATAGCCTTCCGTACGCGGTACGGGCACTATGAGTTTCTGGTGATGCCGTTTAGGCTAACCAATACACCTCTGCATTTA
The DNA here is from genome assembly GCA_024138025.1 of Combretum micranthum. NCBI lineage: Eukaryota > Viridiplantae > Streptophyta > Magnoliopsida > Myrtales > Combretaceae > Combretum > Combretum micranthum. The sequence continues at coordinate 16,628 of JAMXBD010001789.1, forward strand.
TGGACCTCATGAACCAGGTCTACAAACCACTATTGGACAAGTGTGTGATTGTGTTCATAGATATATTCTGATCTATTCTAAACCAGGGAACAATATGAGGAGCATCTACGGATGGCGTTGCAAACCTTAAGAGAGAAAAAGTTGTACGCCAAACTATCTAAGTGTGACTTTTGGTTAGATAGATATTTTTCTTGGGCATTTGACGGAGAAGGAATATCAGTAAACCCTGAAAAGATTGAGGTTGTGATGGAATGGAAACAACCACAAACTATGACTGAAGTGAGAAGCTTCCTAGGTTTGGCCGGTTACTATCGCAAATTTGTGAAGGATTTCTCTAAAATAGCCAAACCTCTGACACAACTGACACAAAAGAATGAGAAATTTGTGTGGACAGATAAGAGGGAGCAAAGTTTCCAAGAATTGAAACAACGTCTGGTGTTAGCTCCGATTCTGGTATTACTTGACCCCAAAAAACCTTATAAAGTGCATAGTGACGCCTCTAGGAATGGCCTTGGATGTATATTGATGCAAGAAGGAAAAGTCATTGCTTATGCCTCTAAACAATTAAGGCCTCATGAGCAGAATTACCCTACACACGATTTAGAGTTGGCTGCTGTGATTTTTGCCCTAAAGCTTTGGAGACACTACTTGTATGGACAAAGGTGTGAAGTGTACACAGATCATAAGAGCCTCAAGTATTTGTTCACACAAAACGAGTTAAACATGAGGCAGAGACGGTGGTTAGAACTTATAAAGGACTATGACTTGGGAATCAATTACTGCCCAGGAAAGGTAAACGCCGTTGCTGATGCCTTGAGCCGAAAAAGTTATGGGGAAGTAGCAACTCTAATTACAGAACAAAAAGAACTGATACAAGAATTTGAAAAGTTAAGAATTGAGTTCGTAGGGCAAGGTAATGAAATGGAAATCGCAAATTTAGTCATGGAACCCACCTTGGTCAACAGGATCAAGTAAGCTCAAAGATATGATGAGGTAATAAGGAAGATCAAGGAAGAAGTACACAAAGGAAAGTATATTGACTTCACCCTAGATGATGAAAAGGTGGTCAGGATGAAGGGGAGATTGTGTGTACCAGAAAACGAAGAACTGAGAAAAGAAATCATGAGCGAAGCTCACAACTCTGGTTACACCATGCATCCGGGAGGTACCAAAATACCAAGACTTAAAAAGCCACTACTGGTGAATGGTATGAAGAGGGATGGGCGGATTATGTTATGAAGTGTGTCGTGTGTTAACAAGTTAAAGTGGAACATCAACAGCCGGGAGGATTATTAAAGCCCATACCCATCTCCGAATGGAAATGGGATCAGATCTCAATGGACTTTGTATGTGGATTCCCGAAAACCTCCTTGGGATGTGATGCAGTCTGGGTAATAGTAGATCGTTTGACGAAATCAGCACACTTTTTACCGATCAATATGGCCTATTCGCTGGATAAGTTGGCTAAGATCTACATCAGAGAGATTGTACGACTCCATGGTATACCAGCAGGGATCGTTTCAGATCTAAATCCGAGGTTTGTATTAAAGTTCTGGACAAGCTTACAAAAGAGCCTAGGCACCAAGTTACATTTCAGTACTGCTTACCATCCTCAGACAGATGGACAATCTGAGCGAATCATTCAAACCTTAGAGGATATGTTAAGAGCATGCATTTTGGAATTTAAAGGGAGTTGGGACAATCACATACCTCTAATTGAGTTTGCCTATAACAATAGCTACCACTCGACCATTCAGATGCCACCTTATGAAGCCTTATATGGACGGTGTTGTAGGTCCCCTCTGTTTTGGGATGATGTGAAAAAACTCGCTATTGGGCCAGAATTGGTTCAGGAAGCAGCTGATAAGGTCCGGATCATTCAACAGAAGATGAAAGAAGCTCAGGACAGACAAAAGAGTTGAGCTGATCTGAAAAGAAGAGAACTTGAATTCCGAGTGGGCGACCATGTCTATCTAAAGATAAACCTGATCAAGAGCATAAAGAGGATGCGGACTCAAGGGAAATTAAGCCCAAGGTATATCGGACCCTTTGAGATTTTGGAAAGAGTGGGGGATTTAGCCTATCGGCTAGCCTTACTGCCAAGTTTGTCGGGAGTTCATAATGTGTTCCATGTGTCGGTGCTAAGAAAGTATGTGCCTGACCCTGAACGGATATTGGAATTGGAACCCATTTGGCTAAAGGAGAATCTCACATATGAAGAGCATCCTGTAAAGATCTTAGATAAGAAAACTCAGAAGCTTCGGAATAAAGAGATCCGATATGTCAAAGTATTGTGGAAAAACTACGCTTTTGAGGAAGCAACTTAGGAGGCTGAGGAAGAGATTCGAAGGAAATACCCCGAGTTGTTTGAGGAACAAGGTACGTCAGTTTAGTTTTGAGGACAAAACTCTTTTTAAGGTGGGTAGGATGTAAACCCCGGTTTTTCTAATAACCAAGATAACTAGAGAACCGGAAACCCAAAACCCTAAACCGGAATAGCTTAAGACTGGAGTGAGAAGTAAGAACCCTAAATCCGGCTTTTCCTCGGTTTCCAATTAAGAAACTTTTATAAGAAAATTTAATTTTGAATATAGTTCTTGATTATATTTCAAACTAAGAAAAGATCATATTTTGAAAAAAATTCAATTCCGGACTTTCCCGATACCCATTACAGAAAAACGTGCCCCAACTTGAATTTCAAATATTTACTCATGAATACCATTTGAATCGAAATTAAATAAGGATTTCAAAAATAAAAGTTCATAATTTTTCGTTTATGAAAAATACAGTTATAGCCTTTTATTCGTATTTTCTTACTACCTGTAATTAAGTTGTCTCAATTACTATCATTACTATTCACAAATACAACCTATTACTACTCACAAGTACACCCTATTCTTACATCCTTACAACTACTCAATTTCATTTTCTTTTCAAGGTTTATTTGTCTCTAAATCATTATTACAAATTATGACATTAATGTACAAATCTATCAAAACAAGTTAAATCAATCAAGTCCCTCCTCTCAATAGTGGCCGTGTGATCCCCCCCCCCCCCCCCCCCCCCCCATAGGAGCTCCATTGTACAATTTTTTTTAAATTCATTTTATCCATTTAACCTAATTTCACTTCATATATAAGCTACATTTTCTCTCTCTCATTTCATCTTCTCATTTCAAACTTTCCAAAACGTGAAACACTCTCTTTTTCTCTTCCTCTCACCCTGTTGTCGTGAGCCTATGGCTCCCCACACACACACACACACACAACTTTCTTTTTTTTTCTCTTCATTTGTCTTCTATTTTTACTCTTAAGTAAAAGAACTTTACTCCTTTATCTTTAGATTCTTGTAATGACAAGGATATTCTTGGATATTTCCATTTAAAGGTCCCCATGAGCTCTTACTAGGGACAAGGAAATATCAATACAAGAATACCAAACCATCACAAAGTAGATCTTACATTTAAACAAGCTTTCATGTTATAAACTCCATGATCATCCATCTAAAATGTTTTGAACAAAAGATCTTTCATAAAAATGTAGTTTTTATGTTTTCAAAACCTACTTAAGCATTTAAGATAGTAGATCTATCATTTTACCACTCATATCATATAGGCATTTAAGATCTCATCTTTATTTTGAGTTTATGTGCATTAATAGTCATCAATGCTTTTCTTGAGTAAATAACCTTGCTATATAGATCTATAGGTATGAGTTAATGAAATCAAAAAGGAAAACACTTTTCAAGAATGAACTAGTGTAAATTCGGATGACATAGGAAACCTAGTTTAAAGACCCTTTTATCAACTTCAAAACATGTATTTTACAAGAAAAATGAAGCCTATAGGTGATAGATAAGGTTTCATGATATTTTTCATGAGTTTAAATGAGTTTTTACCAAGGAAAATATTTAAAACAAGAGATGAAGTCTAATAGAAGTTTTGAGTTGAAAGTCTTGTAAGCAAAATTCGTAATAATGAATAGATGGTTAGAAAACACTAGTTTTTTAACTTCAAAAATAGTATTTTCTTGAATAAATGGAGTCCTTAGGGTATAGGTAAAATAAATACCCAAAGTTCTAAGTATAAAATGCATTTTTCTTAAGAGAATCAACTTAAAAATAAATTTTGCTAAATTCGGATTTTTGAAACTACCCTAGTATAAGACTTACTTAAAAGTTTACAAATGAAGATTTAATAAAAAATAAAGGCCTAGGATTAAACAATGTAAGGGTCAAATTTCTTTAAAGAAAGTAGAATTTTCCTAAGGAAAATCCTTAGAATAAGTAAGTGTGATCAAGTGTAGCAAATTGATTTGTTAAACAATGGCATGAAATAGTGTCCTAAGATAAAGGTTATTTAAATTCTTTAAAACTAAAAATTTATAAGAACTTAGGCACCTAAGAGTTCATATCATGACATTCATGATAGGGAAATTCATTACCATGGCATTTATTTTCATTTCTCACTTAGAAATCTCAAGAGCATTCATGAAAATCACATTTTCGGAATCAACATAACCGCTGGACAAATCTGATCCTTCATTTCTGAGGCTTAAATATTTTCAAAACTTGATTTAAACTTCATATTTAGAAAGCTCTTTCGAAGTAGATAGAAATTGATATAAAATTTGCGAAATTTCGAGTTAAAAGACCAAGTTATGACCATTTTAAATCGGAACTTCGGAAATTATGCGAATTTCGATTTCACTAAATTGTCTTAGAGTTTTTGGTGTTCTTAGATGGTAGAATACTTATTAGGGTGTTTCTTTTATGTTCAGGCGAACCGAGGACGTCGAATCCTTACCTCCGGACTATTACTGTTAAGAGATCGGCGAACCCATGGCTGAGTGAGTTTCTCTTCCCAATTCATTTATTGTATGTGCTTGATAAATTAGTGCATTAGAATGTAGGCCAAGTGAATTGAATATGTATGATGGGGAATAATGGGAAATTGTATGTTGATGATGATATGAGAACTCAAATAAGAATATCAAAACCGGATGATAAATTTTGGTTTGTAGTTAGTTATGATGTATTGTTTGAGAAATTGTTTGATCGCCTGAATAAAATGACTTCATCAACTTTTCGGACTAATGCCAAATTCTGACATATGCATATCATAATGGGAAGGAGCATTAGCATTGTTCGGTTAATCGTGATCCATAAACGAGATTAATTGTTTGGTTAATCGTGATCCATAAACGAGACTTATTGTTCAATCATGATCCAGAAACGAAATAATTGTAGGTTACTCGTGAACCATAAATGGCATAAAGTTAGTACCGCAGTATTCGTTAATCTGCTCACCCGAGATGAAGGGCATAAGTCCATCCACATATGATTTCCGGATAGTCATATGTATGTTGTTCTCATGTGTTTGGTGCATTCAGTTGCTTGTTTAATCACTTGTTTGAATTGTTGTGACATGAATGTTATTGTGAAAGATTTCACTCACTAAGCTAGTTAGCTTACGTCCCTATAGTGTCTTCCTTTTGCAGTTACCCAATTTATGGCTTAGGCAGCGTGACCCGACCATACAGGTACAAGAGCTAGAAGTTTCCCTTAGAAGTTGAAAATTCTGTTTAGACTTCCATAGGAAACTTTTAAGACTTTGGATGACTATATAAGGCCACTAAATATTCTTTTGCGGGGGAATGCCCCTTAGTAAATGTAATATTTATCTATGTTTCATGAGTTATATCCTACTGCTAATGTATGCCAAGTTAAGCTTTTATCTCCATTCGGACTTGTATTCTATTGTCGTAAAGGTACGCCTTACATCTATATGAGACCCTCGAAGGACTAAGGCGGTAATTCGGGAATCTTGTATGGCATGTGGCGGACTGTTACGTATAAGGTACCCTATGGGGTGTGACAGAAATTATATACATGCTCATTTCTACTTGTGGTTTAATTCTAAGGTCTTGATCGAGTCCTATATTATCATTCTATTTTCTATTTTTATGTTTTCATCTATTTCTATTTGTATGAAAATCTCGGGGTTTATAGAAATTCTACACTGTGGCAAATAATTGCCCGTAATAAAATGGTGGGTAGATACAAAAAATAACTACAATTTAGTTGCTAGTAGTGGCTCATATGAAAACTACAAAAACTTCATTTGCGAACTACGGCCTTGTTGCTCTGAATACCTAACTCCGAATGGAGGGGTAAATCCATTCAACATATAATTCCCGGAAAATCATATGTATTATTTGCTCACATGTTTGATTGCATCTCATATGCTTGTTTAAATAACTTGTTTGAATATTGATTGTCCGAGTACTTTATTTGTGGAATTAATTCTCACTAAGCAAGAAGCTTATCCCCTTATAGATACTTACTGTAGCACGCTTATCTATAGTTGTCGCCCTGGGGATATTTCTCTCAGGTACTACCTTTTGAACTAAGGAGTTTTTGGAAGAAGTCAAAGACTAGTAGTAGACTTAGACTTCTAAGTAAATCTCTAATGTATTTATTTTGAATAGACTTTGATAGACTTCATCTTTCGGTAGGGGAATGCCCCTTTAATATTTTGTAAGACCTCTAGATTTCCATATTTAAGATGTTTATGTTATGATTTTAATTCTTAATTACTATATGAATGTTTCTTTAACAGCTTGTTTCAAAGTTGGTCCTCTATGATTGTAAAAGTACACCTTACACCCAGTATCGAAGCTTTTAGGGTAACTAAAGTTGTCATACTTAAGTTTTAATATTGAGTATGGTGGACTATCACGCTTTAGGTATCTTTTGAGGCATGGCGGACACCATAGGTTTTATAAGTTACATGGTGGGTATAAGAAGTTATAGGATAAGTTATAGGTACCAAATCCAAATCCTATACCTTACAAAGTAAGACATTAGTAAAACTCCACACCCTACCCACCTTGTATCCAATCGCCCTTAGAGTGTAATATGTTACAAAATAAAATATTTAATGTTGGCATATTACAAATGTCTCTTGCTTCCTTTTACTTTGCATGTAAAATAGATAGACCTAAAATTGTCATGACCAAATAATTTTATATTTGAGACATGTGTTGCATTTTAATCAGTTATGAAAGCTACAACATAACTAGATGTTAAAATAAATTTCATTGAATAATAATAGCGATAAGATAAATTTTAATGGGGTATCATATTTGACAAGTTAAAAGTTTTAGTAGTTATTAAAATTTTGACCAAAATTAAAATAGTATTTCCCTTTTATCGCTAGGCAAACCATAACAAGTTCAATGCTACGACTAAATATATTTCATTTTTTTCCCACCTTGAATCTATAGTTTTGTGTACTTTATGATATTATATGAGGAGAAATAAAGGTAGGCAAGTGTCTGTACTTTTAATTTTTAGTAATTTAGTGTTATTATTTAAATTTTATTAATTTAATACTTATACTTTCAAAGTATATATGATTCATATTATTGTTAAATAATAGTTGATAAATATTTATTTTGATAATAGAATAATAATAGACAATTAGTAAAAAATTGCAACAAATCTAAAGATGGAGTACTAATTGAAAAAAAAAGCCAAAAATCAAAAGTACGGTAATTTGTTTGCCATTATCTAATTATTAAAATAAACGTTCTAATAAAATATTATTTGACAGAGAGACTTGTAAGTATTTTTAATATACCATCACAAATTTGTCAAAATTTCAAGATAAGATATTAAATTGCAAAAATAAAAAATAAAAATTAGAGCACATAACCTTATATTATTCCACGTAAAGAAATGAAAAAATGAAAAAGAAAAATGAGGTTGATGTTTGCGATCATTCTACGCGACATTATATAATAGCCACGATCTTAACACTAAAAGAAGAAAAGCAAGAGAAGGCTTCATCTTCCAAACAACTATGTTTCGCATAAGATGTGTGAATCCTTGCGTGCATCACTGCATCTTTCTTTCCTGCCGAAATTGATTTTGTATTGGAAAGTCGTATAATAAAAATACAAAGGGCGATTATTGAGCAGTTGGTGCCTTGGCGTGGTGCGAATCCCTCGGTGATGCTTTCTTGGTGATAAACATGATAAGGATAGACGTAGACTTATACTTTAATATTTTATCTAATTTATTGAACAGAATATAGTACTTATGTTGTTATAATCACCGCATATTATTTTGGAAAATTCCCGAATGGTTGAATTAATATATTGTTTTGTTTCATAATTAAAAATAACAATGGCACCTTTTAGTTTAATTGAAGAAGCCACCGTCACAAGGTGAGATCTTACGACTATACTTTTCCTATAAACTAATTCGCCAATCTTTATAACAATGATTACTCAAGTGCTCAATAAACAATCAAACACCAACCACGGATATGAGAGCGAAGAACTCCATTACCATGATCAACGTAATCCTGGCAACACAACCACCAACGGCCACCATCCACCGCCATACCACTAACAGTTCTCTTGGGACCACAATCCAATAATTACTAAAAATCAGAGTTCAACTGGCCTTTTGAAGAATTGAAAGATAGCTGGTCTGTTTGGATTGTTGGATCTTTATTTGTGATATATCTATATCAAATCTACATCTGTGACTTATTTATATCATATGCGTATCATATTTGTATCTTATTTGTTTGGTATATTTATGAGTAAAGTTGTCAGTTTTTCATTAATATCTATTTTTTTAATAAATATTTGTTTGAAAATGATAAAAATATGATATCTAAATAAATCAAAATATAATAAAACAAACAAATCAAGTTCAGCTAATATTAAATTGGAATTAAAAATTTTCAATTAGAAAATAGTTCAAAATTCGTGCAAACAAATACGTGGACTTTGTGATTATGCTAAGGCACTAAGGCTGATCCTTTATGTCTAACTCCGGAAAATAAATTAAATGAATTGTTAGAGGCTATATTCAATTAAGAAAGTTTAGAGAAATGGACATGCAGATGATACAGACAGAGTGACACCATTTGTTTATTCGGTTATAAGAAGTGTAGAATTATGAGATTCTGGAATATTTCATTTGCTAGAAGCCAGTGCTAAATATTTGTAGCTCTCATACATAGGGTATTCACGGTTTAGTTCAGATGGATTTGAATTCTTAATAACGGATTAACCCGCTTTCAACGGTACGAGTTTACACTGTTCACTTTTTTTTAAGAAAATATTTAAGATAATTGTAAAAAGTAATTTTATTTTAAATATAAGATTGAAAATAAGAAAAAATAAAATAAATTCATATTAACAATAATAAAGTTTAGCTTTAGATAAAAACGGGCCTAAAAATAATAGTCCAAAGCCCATTTATTAAAAGAATTGTTTAAGGTATGCATCCATTTATGCACAAGTTAGTTGTAAACTTAATAGGTGACTACAAAACTTAAGACACAATCAAGTCCAGAAGCAAGTACAAGGAGAACTTTTACGTAGGGATGCAAGCGGGGCGGATCGTTATAGGGTACCCGACCGCTCAAGCCGCTGAAAACCTTATACAGTCAAACCCTATAGGGTTTTTGGGATTAAAAAAAACCTCTGATAAGTTATAGGATCGGGTTTTTGGTTTATTATGTAACCCGTTGGGAAAACCCAACCCGGTATAAATTCAAAATATTAAAAAATTAAAAATATTAAGTTATTAAAGTAAGGATCCCATTATATTATATGTATGTGAAAGTAAGTGGAAATGGAGTGTTTGCATCATTTTATATGATATTATTGTCTAAAATTCATTCTTTCAATATAAGTGTTTGTATCATTAATAACCTAAAACAAAATTTTTCTTTTGATTTTTTTTTAAAGAAAAAAATTAAAAATCTTCGAGTTGGATCCGATTATGAGTTCCTTAAATCCTAGCGGGTTGGGTTTTGGGATTGACAAAAAAAACCCGATAGGGTTTTTCTTGGGTTCTGGGACACCCATTATGGACTGAAACCCTAACCCGACCCTGCCCCGGTTGCATCCCTACTTCTGTGGTCCTATCAACACAACTATCCGGTCAATCTTCAACCATTAAAATAAATATAATAATTGAAATATCAACTATTTTATTGATTTGATCACAATTGAGTATAATATGAGTCATTAGATGGAGACGGGACTGGTCCTATCAAAATTAATGATGAGACCATAAAATTTTCCTAGCACAAGTTACGCATTTTTAAGAATAAAAATTTCCCATTGGTTCGAAATCTATATAAGTCAATCAAGTTTATTTTTAAATGCATTTACTACTTGCTTCATTAATAACAACAACACATTAAATGTCAAGAATATGTAGTTATTTTTTATTATTCACATTAAAATTAGTATAAACTTTTCTTTTAAAATATTTTTTTAATTTCTGTTTTTATTCTTTTTTTCTATTATGATGACCTAGCGAGTTGGTGGGTCGGAGGATTTGAATCAACTCTAACCCGACAACTCACTGAGTCTTCTATGGGTCATGATCTGTATGAGCGGACTAAGCCAAGTTTAGTTGTAGGTTAGACTCGTTCCATGTGTATGTGTGTGTGTGGGTATATATATATATATGCTAAGTAACTTGTTAATAATCCTTAAAAAAACAACGTTTCGAAATTTTTTCTCTATTTAATTATAATATAATATGTGGTTTCAAGTACCCATATTGATATTGATAAGGCATAACTAACTTACTAATATATGAAAAAAGGTAGTATATAAATAATAAGCATGTCGCCGTAATTTAAGCCAGTCCTATATAATAATCATCCGAAAATCAAATTAATAAGGAATAACTAACTCGACGAGAAATAATAATATACAAATAATAAAGTTGCCGGCATAATTTAAGATAATCCTATACAGGGATCATCAAATACTAGATTGCTACACAGGAATACTTACCTTTATCCTACTCTTTTTAAGTACTAGGTTCTAAAATTTTAATATCAAAACTAATTGTGCGATTTATCATGTCACTTAAAAATTATAAATTAATAAAATTTATAGGTTATAGGGCGCTCTATGTAACTTTTGTGTGTGTTTTTTCTTTAATTCGGAAAATTCTTTTAGTTGAACATTTATAAATTACTACAATTGGAAACATACCACCACATCACACACACATTAAAAAAAAAAAAGAAAAGAAAAAATCTGCTAACAAAAATGACATCAATTTGTAGCAAGAACAAATTACAAATGGGCCCTCTAATTTATTGGTTAGTGGGACTCATCATCACGGTTCAGGTTGGTTCTAGAATTGGACACAAACCACCTTCTTGATTTTGTGGAACTGGAATTGCCACGCATGGGCTGGTTCTCAATTCCTTGGAACCGGCAGATTTGGTGGTTCCGATTCCATGGGAACCTTGAAGCAGGCAACAAATGAAAAAAAAAAAAAAAAAACAACAATGCAAAAATAAAATTTCCTTAAAAAATATATATATTGTTATTGATCTATTCCATTGCACACAAAATATAATGAGTGAATACATCATAACGAGTGAATTACACTGTAACATCCCGAAATAGGGTCTAGGCATGTACAGTTGTAATGTAAAATACTTTATGTATTACACATACATGCTTTCTTTAAAGACACTATTTATGCCGCACATTGGCTTGCTGCTTTTAATTACTGAAATCATTTAATTAGATTCTAGAGACAACTTGATTCATAAAGGTAAATTAAACATTTATAAAAACATTTTATAATCTATTCTCATAAATAGATAATTTTTCTCATAAACAAAATTATACCATAAGATATTTCATCAGAATACCTTTTCATAATGGTAAAAAAACTTTAAAAGCTTAAATACAAAACATAAGCTCCATTACTAGGCCTTAAAGAAACTATAAGTTACCACAATGATAAATTCAGTTCTTTTATACAAAACAAAATCCTATTTATCCTATCTAGCTTCACTCCTCTTCTAAATTCTCTAGAGTCGCCTAAAAACCCGAATCAATCAATAGCAAGCAATCAATAACTGGAAAGAAGAAGATAATGAGCTGCAGCCACTACACAACAAATAAGCACACATAAGATGACACAGAAGCTTGTACTAATGCAATGTACCAACAACAATTATTATCCTTAAATTAAAGTGAAACAAGTAACACTGGAGCACTCATACTCTGAAACAAGCCTCCAAAATCTAGGTTCCTAAGTAATAGCAGTTGCTCAGGTGGTTGATATAGATAGCATGAATACCTATATCTCCTATCTACAAAAAAAAAAAAAAAGAAAAATAGCGTCTTCTAAGGCTCACAGCTGTTACATATTCTCTTACTTATCTCAGTTCATAATATCATTTAGTTTAACCGGCTCCAAAAAACATAAACTAAACCATATCTTACTTTCTTCCAAGCTTAAGTAAACGTTATATTGATGATGTTTTCCCTATCAGCTACCGGTTAAGCACTTATAGATTGCCATTGTATCATGACAGAAGAAGTAACCTAAGCATCTAAACTACCGTGCTCGGCTCCAAGCAGATATCACTTCTCAGACAGATTAACACACATACAAGCACATCAAGTGATATTTAAGTTTTAGTTCATTAGGAATGCTATCACTAACAAAACAATACGCAAGTCACTAACTACCTTATCTAGATCTGGCAAATATCAAAAGTAGTCTAGATGATAAGACAAAAGGTTAGATTCAAGTATCTATTCAATAAATTAAACTCATAAAGCGATTAAATTAATTATTAACTTAGATTAAACTTATTTTGAAACCAATTTCATAAGACAATAAGTAGGAATCCTACCATGGCTGTGAAAATTGCCCCACCAAGATGTGGACAGTTCTCCAATATTTGTCCAATTATTTATTTTCCTTTGTTTATAATTCATTCATATATAAAAGCATCATCATATTATTTATTTTCAAAATACTCATTTTTCTCCAATGAAAAGTAAATACATATGAAACAACATACTCTCCATATTAATTAAGGCATAGTCTAAAATATTATTTACATCATCCTTAAGCCATTTACAGGTTAAGTATATATTAATTTATTCTTAACTAATTTGATTATATTTAATCATTTAATCAAATTACGAAGTCATATCCAGTTATCTCCCTAAGTCATTATCATATATCTATTAGGATCTTAGTTAATATTTTTCATTTTAGTTCATTTAGATTCATTAAGCCAAATTAATCTTTGGTTGATTAACTAAGTTCATTTTATATGTAAATTTTATGTTTAATCTAATTAGTCACTAATCTATAAATCCTCTTAACTCACTCTTAATTATATAATTTAACTAACATTTCATTCATCTATTTCATTTTATTTTATTTTATTTTATTTTTATTTTGTATGAAGAACATAGGTAGATAGATCAGCCATGTTCTCATCATGTTTGATTCTTAGGTTGAAGAACAAAGAGAAGCACAATGAGATCGGATAAGTCGTGTTCCTTCCATGCTTTGCTTGACATGTTAAGCACTCAAGGATCAAAGAAAAGCACAATAGGATAGGGGAAGCCGTATTCCAATTGTGCTGTTCTGGAAAGGTATTTGTTGAACAAAATAAAGGGAAACATGGTTGGATAATGCAGTTGTGTACGAGTCATGCTCCTTCTCATGTATATTAAAATTCATATGTTTTGAGGATCTGAAAGATGTCACGCCCCAGAAGGTATCCTAAACGTGGCAGTCCGCCGCATGTAATATTAAAGTTAATGAATGACAACGTTAGTCATGTAAGAGCTTCGATATCACATGCAAGGCGTGCTTCCAAGATAGTAGGAGACTCACAGGGGTATTATATTTAAGTAGATAATAAAAGCAAGCAAGAACTTATATAGATAAACATGAAACCTTCATTTAAATAATAATTCCTTACATTATCTTAGGAGCATTCCCCCGTCTTAAAAGTCTATCAACAAGATAATAGAAACTATAACACAAGCCTACTATAGAGATTTTCCTAGAAACCTATGTTCAAAACTTAAATACATATAGCTTCTCCCAAAAACTCCTAGTAGCTTAAGCTCGTACCTGGCATACGGGGCTCCTTGGGGCTAACCAAAGTAATCATACTGTAACAAAAAGCTATAAGGGTATAAGCAAATCTAGCTTAGTGAGATAATTCCATCTACAAGACATTTCCATAATTCAACTAAGTATTTAAACAATCATATGAGAATGCACCAAACATATGAACAAACAAAATACATATGATTAACCGGAAATCAAGTGTAGCATGGATTTTACGCCCTCCATGTTGAGGGTTGGGAGGTTAAAGGCCCATACGACCATCAATATTTGCAGATTTTCCAGCTCCTGCTTGCCCTGTAGACTTTCTGGCTCCTACTAGCCCATGTAGACTTTCCGGCTCCTACTAGCCACCACTACCATTTCCTCGTTTCCCTACACGAAGAGTAGTAGTGAAATAAATGTGACTCACAATTATGATATGCATGAATTAATTTCAATATATATTTAACCAAATAATGTTGAGTTCAAGTTAAAGGCGATCAACACAATTTTCATCATATCAATACAAGAATCACAATTTATTTATCAAACCTTCTTTCGACATTCTTAACTTATATTCAACCAATCATAATTCCAAGTCATATAACAAATATTCATTTATCTTTTTCTTAATTGCTAGTGCTACTACTTATAAGCACAAACAAGGAAATGTAACTTAGTAAATGATTGACTCACTCCATGTCGGTAGATCTTAATCGAAGTAATCTTCCGGGAAGGTGATCTCGGGTCCTTCTTCACCTAAACAAGATGAAATACCCAAAAATGAGTCTTTCATGAAATTTCTATTCTTGAAGATTCTAAACTTCTCTTAAAATCGCGGTAAAATCGTATAAGAGGAAATTCCAATTTAAAATGGTCATAACTTGCTCATTTTAACTTGAAATTTCGCATATAATATATCGTTTTCTACCTATTCGAAAAGTTCTATCTATTTCTAAAATTATTTTCATCAAACTAGGTCGTTTGGGTTCCGAAAAGGTGGTGACCAGATTCACCACGAATTTACATAAACTTGAATTCCTTCCTGTAATAAAAGCTTGTTTTGAAGAGATACATGCTGTAATAATTTGTAAAACTTTTGAAATGTAGATACATCTATTTATTGACTCATATCAAATGTATGAAGTTAATGAAGTTGTCTTAAACTATGAAAAAGTAAAGTCTTTTAAAGGTTTTGAAAATTGAGAGCTTTTGAAATATTCATTTTGCTTTGAAAATATTTTAAGTTATTTCAAATGAGTATTTATTTCTCCTAAATTTAATTTCTTGTAATTTCTTTAAATTCCTAAGGAATGATTTTTATTTTCTAAGCTTAGTTTCCAACACTTTTTAAAAGTAATAACAATTTTATAAAATAATTTCTTTATTTCTTGAGATCATTCCAAAAAGAATTTCTAGCATTTGATGAAAAGTGAAGTTTTTGTAAAACCTTTTGTTTCTTTCAAAAAGTCCTTTCTATGTATGTTTATGAGCTCCTTAGATTTCTAAAAAAGGTTTGTTTAAGAAACTTACTTCCTACATTTATTTCTAAAAAAGAATTTTTAAGAAGACCTTTCCTCATTTATTTTGTTGAGACAAAGTCGTTATGTTCATTCATGAATATGAATCATAAAGTTATGGAAACATAAAGAAACATAATAACTTGAAAGAATAAGCTTAATAAAGAAAAAATCAAGTATTGGAACCTTAGCTTCATCAAGGTATCCCGGGACTAAGAAAAGACTAGTCCCAAAAAGAAAAAGAAAATGTTTTGACTTGAAGAGGACAAGTCTAAGAGTAGAAAGACTAGTCTTAAAAACAACATGAAAGTAAATAAATTGCAAGGAAAGCAAATAAATTGCAAAACAAATGAGCTTATATGCTCTAAAAGATATATATAGCTACATATATATATTAGATAGTTATACATATAAGAGCAACATAAAAAAATTAGATCATGAACAAAAACAAAGTATGAATCTATTGTTGCTTTCTTTAACCTTCATGGTTTAGAAAACACACACTAAGCTCATACTAAGTAAATGAACATAAAGAAGACTTGAAGAAAAATTACCTAAAAGAACTAAACTTGAGAGAACTCTTTAGGAGAGAATTTTGGGAGAGTAACTTTAGTGTAGGAAATGTGTGAAAGAAGTGGAAGTAAGAGGGGGTATTTATAGAAAAATGTGGGAGATAATTTGTGTTAATTAAATAAATTGAAAATAAAACAAATTGGGAAGAAAGAGAGAGGGGGCTGGCGTCATTAGTGAAGGAGATAGGGAGTGAATTTTATTTTTTTGTATTTTTGTTAATTAAATGTAAGATATGAAAGATGTGAAATTGTATTGGAAATAAAAATTGTAATAAATAGAGGTATGGGTTGTAAGAGTAGGTTGTAAGAAAAAGTAGAGATAGATAAATAGTGTAGAATAGTAGTAAATAGTGTAATGTAAAGTAGACATGACAATTTAAATACTAGTAATAAGAAAATACGCGTATAAAAAGCGATATCTGATATTTTTAGCTATCAAAAAATTATGAAATTGATATTTTTGAAAATCTTATATTTTTATGAGTCTAACGGTATATTTGGAATATTTTTACTATTCCGAGCCCCGGGACATGTTTTTCAAGAATTGTGTCCGATCGGGTTCAAAACAAGTCACGGTTTTACTAAACTGATCTTTTTAAGCTTCCTTAGGTAATTACGAACTATTCTACTCACTAAACTCTTTCTTACTCTCTTAGGTTTTCTTAAACAGGGATGCCGGACTTAAGCGGTTACGGTATACTAGGGTTTTGTTGACTTTAGAAATTCGGTTGACTTCTAATTAGGGTTTAAGCTTTAATTGTTCACAAAACTTCGGGGGTTTACAAAAGGATCACGACTGATTAATCTCCTCATGTACCCCTTGTGTTCTTTCATGAAAACAGAGCATGTTAACTTTATCCTATTTTAACTACTTGTTTTACATCATACATCAACATACAACATCTTAAGAAATAGCAAACAAGTTATAACCATCACTTATAACACCTATATACCTATTATCACTTCATATCACTCATCATCATCAAATTCCTAGTTCTAACATACATGAACTCACCTAAGTTTTTGCATATATGTTCATATATAAGAAGTTTATAAGTTTTATCTAAATTCCTATTCATATCTAATTTTAATCTATCATTTACATTTATAAACAACAATCAAAACAAAGAAAAATAATAACTTACTTGTTTAGCCAACTCAACTACTTGGTCTTCAAGATTACTACTCCTTTCATAGTTGAAGACGCTCCTTCTAACTTAATTCCCAACTCCTATCCTATTTTATAACTTCATTTTCTCCTACGATCTTGTTGAAATTGAGACTTTAGAGTTGATTTTTGAGAGAAAGAAAAAAGAAATGAAGAAGGAGAGGAGAGAAGGAAGAAATTAGAAGGGAAAAATGGAAAGGAAAAAGGTAGCTCCAAAGTCACAAAGGGAAAAGAAAAATAAGAGGCAAGGATAAAAGATATTTTCATGTAGGGATTTTAAGTATAACCCTTTTAGATTTTTATTTTGAGCACAAAAAATAATTAGAAAATAATTTGAGAATTGATATATTAGAAATTAATAGTTTGAATCGGAAGTCTAACTTAAGAGTTTAATTTATGAAAATATGATATTTAATTTGGGCTTGAGCTTAAGAACTGATATTTTTTTACAAGTAAATGAATTCAAAATTTATGAGGATCAAAGGAATGAAAGTTCAATTAAAGTTTAAGGGTTTAGGCATTTACAACACAAATAAATTACTTGTTTGACGGCTTTAGAAAATTGAAGTTGAAAAGAGATATATGAAATCTCAAAATTTAATTAATCTATTTACTAATTTAATTATTTGAACTTATCTAATTAAATCCTATAATTCACTTTATTTATATAATCTATCTAAATTCAATTTCTAACTTAGGTGAGGATTTAGGATGTTTCATACACACCTTAATAGAATCCTCATGTTCCCAATCCATAATATACTTATGAATCTTCTCACCTAATTCCAAAGCATTTAAGTTACCAATAAACTTAAAGAAGATGCAAACACATAACTTCATCTACTTCACACGCATAATGTGTCCCGTCATGCCTCGAAAGGTACTCTAAATGTGGCAGTTCGCCACATATGATATCAAGACTTAAGATGACTACCTTAGCTATGCGAAAGTCTTGGTATTATATGTAAGGCGTCTAACACGGTAATAGGAAACGTTTTTGGGAAGTGTGGTCTAAGTAAGTAATAATGAACATACAAGAATCTATAAAATAAAATAGATCATGATATTAATAATCAAAGGTCTATTACATGATTCTTTAGGGCATACCCCTGCTAAATTTTAAGGATCGAAATATCTAATAGTCTTTATAATAATTTAATACTACATCAAAAGATTTTAATGGAATTCTAATCTAATCCTTTAACTAGATTTCTTTTAAAAGCTCCCAAAAGAAAACTTATGCGGATATGAAGAAACCTCGGGTACAAAAACAGATGTTACTATGAATGCAAGGCTTAGTGAGTAAATCCCAAAATTCATACTTGAAACAAAATATCAACCAAGTTTATTAAACAAACAAACGGGATGCAATAAGCACGTGAGCTTACAAGACATATGATTTTCTGGAAATCATATGTTGAATGAATTACACCCTTCATTCGGGGTTAGGTTTTCCGGCCCATTACAGCCACTACTTCTTTTAAAAACATTTTTATAGATCCTACAAGCTCTTATACGCTATCAAAAACATGTAGTTATTATCGGCTACTACTGGCCATCAGTTTATTTAATTTTTACCGGCTCTTACTCGCCACATATATAATATACCGGTTATTCCTACCACTACTATCATACACTTGTCCCACCAATTGTATAATAGCGAATGCAATGTGACCCAACATATGAAGTACATGTATCAAGTTTTGTTTAAAGCCTAGCCGTTATATTTTTAACTTCTTACAGGTGATCAATCAATTTCAGACACTTCAACACAATAATAAACATACAATTTATTACAAGCATTTCATGCTTCGATATACCTAATATTCTTTCAACATATGATCATTCATTTTTCATTTTATTTTTTCTTAAATCTAATGCAACTAAATTTACAAGCACAAACATAAGCATGAAAAATAAGGGAAGTAGACTCACTCGGCCATGATGATACTTCTCTCTTATGGATGAGTTGTTTGGTCAATCCACTAATCGAAGTAATCCTCGTGTATGAAAACTCTTCCTGGAGATCACCTAATCAAGAAGAATACCATAATGAGTAATTCTTGTTGATTCTATTGTACTTATAAAAAATGTCGTAAGATCGTCAAAATTCATATAGAAGACAATTCTAACTTAAAATAGTCATAACTTGGTCATTTTAACTCGAAATTACACATATAATATACCGTTTTCTACCTATTCGAAACAATCTATCCATTTCTAAAACTATTTCATCAAACTAAGTTGTTTGAGCTCCGAAACACTGGGGATTAAATTCACCACGAATTTTCTTGTTTGCAAAACTTAATTTTGTAAACTTTTCTTTATCGATAAATACTTGTACCAAAAATATAGATACTAAAACGGTTGAAAAAAAACCCTTTAAAATGTATATATCTATATTGACTCATATCACATGCATGAATTTAATGAAGTTATCTCAAACATGAATTTTTGTAAAAGCAAAGTTTTTCTAAAGATTTGGAAAAGCAAAACTTTTGAAAATTTCTACTTAGCTTGTTAGAAAATTTCTTAAGTTGTTTTAAATGAGTATTTTCTCTTTCCTAATTCCATTTCCTAAGTCTTTTAAATCTCAAAAGAAGGACTTTTGCTTTTCTAAGTTTCTTAATTTCTAGGAATTAGGAGGGTAATACTTTTTTGAAAGTGGTTAAAAAACTTTGTTAAACAAGAATTTTAAAATTTAAATTTTAAAGAATACTTTTCCATTTTATGACTTTGTAAAGTGTATGTATGTATTGTTTAAAAATTCCTATGTTCTTTGGTTACTAAGATTTATAATGAACTCCTCTAGATTTTTAGAAAAGACTTGTTAAGATAGATTCCTAAGTTATGAAAAATCATTTCCTTCATGACAACATTTATTTTGGAAAAGAACTTCTATTTTAAGAAAACCTCTCCTTCTTTATCTTGTTGAGACAAAAATCAATATGTTCATGCATGATCATGAATATGAAATCATGAATATATAAGAAAGACATAATAAGTAATGAAATAAGCAAGTTAATAGAAATGTCAAGTATTGGGAACCTTAGCTTCATCAAGGTATACCGGGACTAAGAATGACTGGTCTCAAAAGAAATAAAGAAAAGAAAGAAAAGATTATTTTAACTTGATGAGGACAAGTCTAAGACTAGGGACTAGTCTTAAAACAACATGAAATAGGTAAATAAATTGCATACCTTGAAAGCAAATAAATAACAATGAGCTTATATACTCTAAAGATTTATATAAGTACATAATATATATAGTTAAATATATATAAAAGGTTAACATAATATCAACAATAATATGAGCAAAATAAAATAACAACATAAAAATATATAAATAAACATTCATGAATAGAACAATACATGAACATAGTGTAGCTTCCATAAGAATTAAGTTAGAAACTCACACCATGGTCAAGTTAAAGTTACAAGACATGGTAAAGAAAGATTTGAGGGAGATTTCTTACCTAAAGTATACGAATGGTAGTGGCAGAGGGTTTTGAGAAGAAATTTTGGAGAGTTTTTGGGAGAGTGTTTGAGAGGAATTGGAGAGTAATTTTGGGTGGTATATATGAATGAATAGGACTGAAAAGAGGAGAAGGGTATTTATAGGAAAAATAGGGAGTGAATTTTAAGTGATTTAATTAAAGAAAAATTTAAAAAAAAATATGAGAGAAGGAGAAGAGGGGTTGTGGGTGTCGAATCCAACAAATTTTATCCCACTCTCAAAGTTTGAAATTAGTGGTGAGCAGGGTCGAACCTCAGGGATTAGTGGTATCTATTCCTATAAGATTAGCGAATAAAAAGATATGGGGGGGTTTTGAATTTCAACAAAAAAAAAAAAAATCAATTAAACAAGAAACAATTTAATATGGTTTTTTCAATACCAAAGGGATCTCCAGCCAAAGGTATATTGTAACTCAGTTCTGAGAATTGATCATTGATTCAAAAATCCATATTCTTTATCTAGACAAACTAACTATGATTGCTAACAAGCTCTAACAACCTATCTCTCCTTACTGATTCAATAATCAAAATAAGTTCTTTAATTATTTCTCTTTCTGACTAAACAACCCTAAACAGGCTCTTAAGATTTAATTTGTTAGAAGCATGAAAAATAAGAGAGACAATCAATTCTGACTAACAAATCAATGGCATGACTTATTTAAATTAGATTGCATATTCTCACAACACGATTAATCATATATTTCATAATTAACCATGCTATTGCATCACAAATATCAGAATAGACAAACAATTACGGGTTTGTTATTCTGAATGACAAATTATCATTTTGTTGATTGAACAAATGGATCCTAATTTGTAACAATCAAGAAAAATTACAAGATAATAAACAGATAATACACAAATATCTAGAATAAAAAATATATAAAATGCAAATTGTTTAGATCTCACAATTTTGAAGAACCAAATCCACAATAATCCCTTTGATTAGAAAATGAGGAAATTAGCAACTCATCTTAGAGCAAAAATCTCTCTAATTTTATGTTATGGAAACTCTGAAATGAATATCATTGAGTTCTGTTCGCGCAATATATAGAACAAAATCCGAAAATTCGAAGGTTTCTGTGCTGTACGCCGGCCCTTATGCTTCCAACGTCGATGGTGTATATTATCGGTGTTCACATAAATGCCAGATCCGAAAAATGTGCACTGCTGGTATTCATCAGCGTTGGGATAATGTAGAAGGAACACCGTCTTTTATGCTGACAGCTTAGATTCAAATCTAGCCAGTGTTCATTGATTTTCAGAAAATTCCAAGAACTTTACGCTGGCTATGTTGCAATGGCTTTAACAACAATTTTTTAAATTTGCATTATGTTCCCTTTGTGCATAGACTAAAGGCCGATGGCATAGATCTCTGAATTGCCGGCGTTGAATCCTGCAATACATGCTAGGTTATTCTGCAATTGAGGTTAGTGGTGCAGACTTGATTCTTCGCCCTCATTGAAGTTTTTCATTGTAGGCCGGATCTATGCCGACGGTGTAGCCTAACCCATAGCCGGTGTATACTTATGTGTTGCAAAAGTTGCAAACTTCTTGATGCAAATTATCTTACATTGATTTTCTTCGTTCCAAGACATTCCATTTGCTCAAATTTTGTCAAAGACATGAAATATAACATTTATTTGATTAAGTACCTATTCTTCATTAATTTCTACAAAATCTTTAACAATTAAGCATATTTTAATTCATGAAATTGAGTATAATTTGTCTTTAACAAATTCTCCCACACTTAAACTCTTGCTTGTCCTCAAGCAAACTCAACTGAAATCTATCATAGAGTGCATTATCTTCACTTTTCAAAATTCCAAGCATCTCTTCATATCTTTGACTTGCATTGTTAATACCTACCACTCCAACAAACTGATTTCATGCAATTAGAATTCTAAAATCAAATTTCAATAACTAATCTAAACAAAACAAACTTCAAGCCAAGTGTTTAACAAAAGAATCATCTATCTAAAAGTAAGTACTTAATCCTATAAGGAAAAGCACTCATTTAGACTTCATTGGACTTTAACAAGTAGAAACTCCTAAGTAACTAAAAATAAAAGCATATAGCATCAACTCATTTCCTAGAATTTCTCCTTTTTTATTATAAGTCTCATCTTTATTTTATCTTTTTGCATTCTTTTCTTTCTTTGCATACAAG
Organism: Combretum micranthum; assembly: GCA_024138025.1. Lineage (NCBI taxonomy): Eukaryota > Viridiplantae > Streptophyta > Magnoliopsida > Myrtales > Combretaceae > Combretum > Combretum micranthum. The sequence continues at coordinate 39,508 of JAMXBD010001789.1, forward strand.
CACTTTTTTTTTAGTTCAATTATTGAACTTTTTTCTTTCCTTCCTTATCGCTACAGTGAGTTTATTGAGTCGGCACATCCTGAATTCATCACTTAAGTGACCAGGTTTTAAAATACCCCTATGAACTCTTCCTCACTTTAACATTCAAGTTTAGATACTCATAACTCAAATTTTGAGTCATTAGAGTAGAGACTATGCTTGTTCCTTTCCTTTGAATGTAATATCAATATCAAAACTTTTTTTATAAAGGATCACTGAGATAAGAGTTTCATATACTTCTTTTACTAAATGTTGAAAAGTTCTTTGAAAAGAACTCAAAGGAGTAGATAAGAGTTAACTCTTCCTGGAAGTAAACTTGATTGTTTTTCACGTAAGGACTCGACTGACTTTTAAATTTCAAATTCTAAAACTAAATGCATGATAAGTTTGTTCCTTAGAGATTTTACTATTTAATTTTGACTAAGTATCCTAATCACAACAGCGGGTGAGTAAGGTACTTTACAAATCATTTTCCTTATTTTTCAGATGCTATTTTAAGTTTAGTACAATCTCAGATTTCATAAAATTTTGAAAAATTGGCCCAAAATTTGCCATATTACAAACAAGCTAAAGTGTGGGTATATCAATTAATCTAGATGTCTTAAAAAAATTCAAAAACTTCCTATAATTCAGACATCAGATAATATACTCAATTCTCCATATCACCATCATCTAATCCCTTCCCCCACACTTAATATGAATAGTATCTTCACAGTTCCAAATCCAACTCAAAATAGGAAAGGAAATATAAATGAAAGAGGAATAACGATACTTCCCTGATTATTATATCTGCAACACTTTTTGTTTCCATTGTGTCTAATGAGAGAGACTTGTTCTTCTAGCCAACCTTTCAAAAGAGAAACAAAATAAAAGAAAAAGTTTATTAAACATGCGCTACCTCCCATGAAGCGCTTTTCTTTAATGTCTTTGGCTAGATGTTGCTATTCTAACTGATATTGGGGATATCCCAAACTAGCTTCTTCAAGATTGAACACTTGAAAACCTTCCTAAAAATGTTTCAAGTGATGTCCATTCACTTTAAATTCTTTACCAATATCAAGGCTCTTAATTTCAATTGCATCATGTGAAAAAACATTAGTGACTACAAAAGGTCCTACCCACTTTTATCTCAATTTACCAAGAAATAGCTTCATTCGAGAGTGATAAAACAAAACATTTTTACCAACAGAAAATTTTTTTCTAGAAATCATTTGGTCATGAAAAATTTTTGTCTTTTCCTTGTAAATTTTTGAGTTTTCATAGGCATCATGGTGGAATTCTTCAAGTTCCTGCATTTGAAGTTTCCTTTGCTCTCCTGCCTCATCCATGCTCATGTTACATTACTTGACAGCCCAGTAAGCCTTGTGTTCCAGTTCAACGGGATGGTCTTTTAAGCTGTACAATAGGCCCATAATGCATCATCAAGCCTTATACTCCAGTCTTTCCTGTTGGGATTGACAGTATTCTCAAGAATAGACTTGATTTCTCAATTGGATGCTTCAGCCAATCCATTTTTCTATGGATGATAGGCTGTGGAAGTGCGATGAGTGACCTTATATTTCTTCAATAGTGCTTCCACCACCTTATTGCAAAAATGGGTTCCACAATCGCTTATGAGAGCTCTTGGTGTCTCGAACCTAGCAAAAATGTGAGACTTGACAAAATCCACAACCACTTTAGCATCGTTAGTTCGGGTAGCTTTAGCTTCCACCCATTTTGAAACATAATCCACAACAAGCAAGATATAAACATTCCCAAAAGAGGGAGGAAAGGGACCTATAAAATCCATACCCCATACATCAAAGATTTCACAAACAAGAATAAGGGTGAGAGGCATTTGGTCTCTATGTCCTAAGTTTCCAACCTTCTGACATCTATCATAAGACTTACAAAATATATATAAATCCTTAAACAATGAAGGACAAAATAAACCATATTCCAATACCTTATGAGTTGTTCTTTTAGGACCAAAGTGTCCTCCACATGCATAAGAGTGACACAACTGTAAAACAGATGGAATGTCCTCTTGAGAAATGCATCTCCTGATGATCTGATCTGAACAACATTTCCAAAGATAGGGATCATCCCAAACATAGTGTTTGGCATCACTCTTGATCTTATCCTTTTGAGCTCGTGACAATTCATCCGGCAAAGTCTTGGTAACTAAATAATTAACAATATCAGCATACTAAGGAATTACCTGTTGTGCGGAAAAAAGATGCTCATCCGAAAAGTTGGCTTTTCACATGTAGGTATCATATTGAGGTGGTCTGATACCAAGTTTTCCGTGCCTTTCCTATCTCTTAGCTCCAAGTCAAATTCTTGTAACAAGAGTATCCATCTGATGAGTTGGGGTTTTGCTTCCTTCTTTGAAAGCAAGTACTTAAGAGATGAGTTTTCAGAATACACAATCACTTTTGTTCCAAGCAGATAAGAATGGAATTTTTCTAGAGCAAAAACAACAGCCAAAAAGCTCTTTTTCCATTGTTGTGTAATTGGATTGTGCATTGTTAAGTGTCCCTAAGGCATAACAAATAACATGAGGTGCTCTTCCAAATCTTTGACCAAGGACTACTCCAGCTTGCATCACTCATAATCTCAAAAGGGAGATTTCAATCAGGAGGTTGAATAACTGGAGCAGAAGTGAGCTTGTCCTTTAGTGTATCAAAAGCTTGCTAACAAGCTTTATTGAACTCAAATGCCACATCTTTCTACAGCAATCTACATAAGGGTTGAGTGATCTTGGAAAAATCCTTGATAAAGCACCTGTAAAAACCTGCACTTCCAAGAAAAGAATGAACTTCCATACACTCACGAGGAGACCTTGATCAACCATAAAATGGCATTTTTCATAATTCAAAACAAGGTTCGTTTCTATGCATCTTTTAAGCACTTTTGTAAGGTTAGTAAGACATGAATCAAATGTGCTACCATAGACAGTAAAATCATCCATGAAAACCTTTATGATATTTTCCACATATTCTGAAAAGATACTAACCATACATCTTTGAAATGTGGCTGGGGCATTGCAGAGTCCGAATGACATCCTTCTGTAGCAAGAGTTCCAAATGGACAAGTGAAGGTGGTCTTTTCTTGATCTTCAGGTGCAATAGGGATTTGATGAAAACCGAATACCCATCAAGACAACAAGTGAGAGTGACCAGCTAATCTTTCAAGCATTTGATCAATAAAAGGAAGAGGAAAATGGTCTTTTCTTGTGGATGAATTCAACTTCCTATAATCGATACAAACCTCCATCCATTTTGAACTCGAGTGGGTACCAACTCTTCTTCTGAGTTACGAATCACAGTCAAACCGTTTTTTTGGGACCACTTGAATTGGACTAACCCACTTGCTATCAGAGATTGGATAGATCATACCTGCATCAAGAAGCTTCAAGATTTCTTTCTTTACCACTTCCATCATAGGGTTTAATCGTCTCTGAACTTCTCTAGATGGCTTAGAATTCTCTTCCAGTAGGATCTTGTGCATGCATATGGAAGGACTTAATCCTTTGATGTCTGCAATGGTCCACCCTATGGCCTCTTTGTACTCTTGAAGCACCAATCAATTTCTCTTCCTCCAAAGGACTCAGCTTGTTGGAAACAATCACTGCAAAGTATCTTGTTCTCCTAAAAATATGTACTTGAGATGATCTGGCAATGGCTTAAGTTCCAATTTTGGTGCTTGTACAACAGAAGGAAAGAGTTTTGTACTAGAGGAAGGTAATTCTATATAAGACACACCATACCTTAATGATTTTAATGATTCCAATTCATGGATGGAGTCTTGCAAGTCAGGAGATATCAAAAACTTCTTTTCAATCTTCCTCAATTTCTCTACAGTCAAACTCCCTTCGAGTGCAATTTTTAACTTATCTTCATCATTCAAATCAAACATTTTCTGTGCTAATGGGTCAATGACATCTATCACAAAAACTTGAGAAACATCACTAGGATATTTCATGTCATCATAAATATTGAACTTAATAATGTCTTCATCAAATTCCATAGTCAGTGTACCATCATGCACATCAATTTTAGTCCTAGATGTCTTAAGAAATGGTCTCCCTAATAAAATCAATGATGAATTAACAGAATCATCATTTTCCATGTCAAGAACGTAAAAATCAGCAGGGAAGACCAACCCATTTACTTGAACCAAAACATCCTCTAATACTCCTTCAGGATAAACGTTTGATCTGTCAGCAAGTTGTACTATCACACCTGTCTCCTTTAATGAACCAGCATTCAAACTTTGATATACAGACAAAGGCATCACATTGATGGAAGCTCCTAAGTCACACATAGCCTGTGCAATGCCAAAATTTCCTATTTTACAAGGAATGGTAAACATACCCGGATCCTTGCATTTAGGAGGAAGCTTTCTTTGCAATATGGCTGAAACGTTTTCTCCCACAATTATCTTTTCATTGCCCCTCAGCTTCTTTTTGTTAGTACACAAATCTTTGAGAAACTTAGCATATCGAGGGACTTGTTTGATAGCATCAAGTAATGGAATATTCATTTCGACCTTGCGAAAAAGTCTCAAGAATCTCCTTTTCTTGGTCTTCTTTCTTTGTTTTTGCTAGTCTGGAAGGAAAAGGAGGTATTGGCACATATTTCTTTAGGACTTCAGCTGAAGACCCTCCACTTTGATCATCCTGAGGTTGTGAGGTCGTCACTTCTTTTTCAGTCTCCTCTTCTTGGTTCTTGTTTGGCTTCTTTCCAGTGTCTTGCAATTCCTTTCCACTTCTCAAGGTAATCGCATTTGCACTTTGCTTGGGATTTGTAACAGTCTGGGAAGGCAATTTACCTTGATTCTCCAGTCTATTCATTGAGGATGCAAGTTGACTAACCTGCATCTCCAAGTTCTGAATAATACTCTTTGTATCTTCCTGAAATTGCTTTGTGTTAAGAGCAAGTGATTCAACAATATCTTCAAGAGACATAGCTAAACTCAAAGAAGATTGTAGTGCTGGATTTGTTGGCCTTGATTGGTATTGCTAGAAATTCTGAGCTTTTGGTCCATAACTGAAATTTGGGTTGTCCCTCCATCCAAGATTACATGTGCTTGAGTGGGGATCATATCTCCTTTGAAGCAGCCTTGGAAATCCTCCTACTGCATTGACTTGTTCTATAGAGTCCTCTTGCAATGTAGGACACATATCCGTGGGATGATTGGAAGCAGCACAAATCCCACAAGCCTTGACTTGCTGTTTATTCCCTATTGCAATCTGCTGGACAAGAGAAGTAAGATTGGAAATTTGACTTTCAAGGTGAGAGACACTTACCTCGTTCACTCTTCTTGTCGAAGGATCATTCCTAAATCCAAACTGTTGTGATGTTTCTGCCATGATGGAAATCAATTCCCTAGCTTGAGTAGGGGTTTTGTTCACTATCGCCCCTCTACTTGCAGCATTCATCATCTTCCTCTCTAAAGGTAATAATCCTTCATAGAAGTATTGTATTAGGAGTTGTTCAGATATGCCGTGTTGTGGACAATTGGCACACAATTGTTTGAACCGCTCCTAGTACTCTTGCAAATTCTCATTGTCTCTTTGTTTAATCCTAGAAATTTCCCATCTTATACTAGCTGCTCTTGTAGCAGGAAAGCACTTGTCCAGAAATAGCTTTACCATTTCTATCCATGTGGTGATAGATCCGAGAGACAGATAGAAAAGCCAGTCTTTTTCATTATCCAGTAAAGAGAATGGGAAAGCACACAATTTGATTGTTCTTCTGACATTCCCTGTGGTCGTAAGCTTGAACATACCACATGAAACTCCTTTAAGTGCTTATGTGGTCTTCATTTTCCATCCCATGGAATATAGGCAGTAGATGAATCAGACCAAATTTGAGTTCAAAGGCTACATTCAGCTCCAGATACTCTATAAACCCCGATTTTCCTAGTAACCGTGTAAACTTCGGAAACCGGAAACCAAAACCCTAAATCGGAATAGCTTAAGCTTGAGAGAGAAACCTAGGAACCCTGGATCCAGCTTTCCTTCGGTTTCAAACTAAAAGAACTTTTGTAAAATAATTTAATGTGGAATATTGTTTTAAAATATATTTCAAACTAACAAAAGATCTAATTTCGAAAATTTTCTATTCTAGGCCTTCCCAAGATCTATTACAGAAAAGCAAGCCCTGGAACTCAAAATTCGAAAAATATTTTGGAATACTTTTTAGAACCAAAATTTAATAAGGATTTCAAAATATAAATTTTATAATTTTTCGGTTTATAAAATTACAAATATAGCATTTTTCTCGTATTTTCTTTACTATCAGTAAAGTAATTGTCTTGTTTACTATTCATTACTATTCACAAGTACAACCTACTACACTCACAAGCCACCCACTCTACTCACATCTTACAAACACTCCATTACATTTTCTTTTCCAAGAAAAATTTGTCTCTTAAAGAATTATTACAATGTAAGACTAATAATTACAAATTTTAATTTGAAAATGTCACAAAATCATTTGCTTTTTCCCCCCTCCTCCTAATGGCTGGCGCAACCCCCTTAATTTTTTCCCTTAAATTGTTTTATTTTACTTCCTTTATTATAATTAAAACAAACCCTAATTTACTTACTATATATATTTCTTTTACATTTCTCTCTCTTTCATTCATTGTCATTTGTTTCAAAAATCACAAACTCTCTCTCTTTTTCTTCCATTACTGAGCACCCACACACACACTCACACAAGTTCATTTTTCTTCTCCATTTTCGTCTTGATTCAAGCTTTGGTGATGGGTCTTAAACTTTCCTACATTAAATCTTGTAATGGCAAGATTATTCATGAGTATTTTCATGTTTAAGTCCCCATGAGCACATGCTAGGGACAAGGAAGTACTACTACATGAATATCAAGCCATCACAAGAGTAGAACTTGTGTTTATATGTGTTTTCATCTAATGATCTTCATATTCATGCATATAATAGTAGAGTAAAGTAGAGATCTTGCATAAAAATCCATGTTCATGTTTTCAAACTCCATTTCATGTATGATAAGTAGTAGCTCTAGCATTTAGATGTCTATATTATACTTGACATTCATGATCTCATGAATATTTTATGTTTTAATGCGTTAATGAAGCATAAAGACCTTTGTCTTGCATATATAAATATGGTAGTTAGTAGATCTTTAGTTAGAGGAGACAAGAAACTTAAAAAGCAAATTTTTGCTTGAAATGTTCAAATGGATCAAAAACCCTTTTATCAACTCTAAAACTTGTGTTTTATATGAAAAATGAAGGGTATAGGTAATAGATATCATTAAGTAATTATTTTTATAAGTTGAAATGAGATTTGATAAGAACAAAATGCAAAACAAAGAGTAAAAATAAGATAGGAAATTTTGAGTTACTAGTCAACTTAAGAAATTCGTGATTTTGGAGTATTGTCATGAAAACACCTACTTTCCAAACTCAAAATGAAAGTTTTATTTAAGAAATAAAGTCCTTAAGGGATAGGTATAATAAAGCCTTAAATTTTAATATATTAAACAAGTTTTTCTCAAAGAAATCATTCAAAAACTAAATTTTCAAAATTCGGATTTTGGAATAACCTCTATTTGAAAACATGTTTACAAAGTGTAAAATAGGAATTTCATGTAGAAATGAAGGTCCTAAGTAATAGATATAATGAAGACTCAATTTTAACAAGGATAATTAGATTTTCTTAAGAAATAAGTCCAAAACAAATGGAAATGATGAAAGTTAGGAAACTAGTTTTCTTAAAAGTAAATATTCATGGAGTCTTACAACATAAAGAGTTTCTAAAATTTCCTTTTGTTTAATATCACCAAGATCATGCATACATAAAGCTCACAACATACCATTCATGATAGGAAATCATCAATATTGCATGTATAATTGATCTATAAAGTAGAAACATTACAAACATTCACAAAACTATTTTCGGAATTAGGATTTGCTACTGATCAGAACTAATCAAACTGTTTCTTGACCCAAACATTTTCAAAACTTGGAAATAATATTAGAATTAGGTAGATCTTTTAAAGTATATAGGAATCGATATATATATAATTTACAAAATTCCGAGTTAAAATGACCAAGTTATGACCGTTTTAAGTCGGGACTTCCGCAAATGACGAGAATTTCGAATTTACTAGTTTTCTTAAATAGTTTGGATTAGTTAAGTGATAAAATACTTATTAGGGTATTTCTTCCTTTTTAGGTGACCTCGAAATCCACGATTCTCTTCCACCGGATTACTTTTACTAAAAAACCGGTGATCCAATGGCCGAGTGAATATTACTTCCGATTGCATTTATTGTATGTGATTGTAATGATAGTTGCATTAGATATTAGGTAAAGATAAAATGGATATGCATGATGGGGATGAATGGGAATTATGTATGGTTGTTGTTGATATGAGAATTTGAATATAAGAATATCGAAGTCGGGTGGTTAACTATTGCGTGTATAGATGAATTAGGATTGATTGTTTGCAACTATTGTTTAATCACTTAAAGAATTGTTATAATTGACTATTCAGAATTGAAAATAAATATGGACTTATTCATATCAAAATGGGGATGGAGCATTAGCATTGGTTGGTTGTCCGTGATCTTAAACGGTGTAAAAGTTGGTTAATCGTGATCCATAAATGAATTAATGAGTTGGTTAATCATGATCCACAAACGAATTATAAGTTGGTTGACCATAATCCTAAACGGTATATTTGAGTAGTATCGTAGTATTCGTTAATCTGCTAACCTGAAATGAAGGGCGAAATTCCATTCACATATGATTTCTGGCTGGTCATATGTTTGTTGATTCCATATGCTTGATGCATATCACTTGTCTAGCTAATCACTTGCTTGTATGATGTGTTATGAATTTGATCTTAGAAGTTCTCACTCACTAAGCTAGTATAGCTTACGTCCCTACAGTTTTTATTTATTGCAGCACCTGTTCATATGGCTTAGAACGAGGCAACCTATAGTTTAGGTATATGAGCTAGGCGTTTCCTTTAGAAGTTGTATTCAATTTTGTTTAGACTTCCGTAGGAAACCAAGAGACTCTAGATGACTATAAAAGATCTCTAAACGATATTCTTTTGCGGGGGAATGCACCTTAGAGTTTGTAACTAGTTATATATGTGTTTTGATTTATTTTCTAATGCTATTGATGCCAAATTAAACTCTTTAACTCCATCGATTCAAGTATTCTATTATTGTAAAGAGACGCCTTACATCTATACCAGACTCCCGAAGGACTAAGGTAGTAATTCGTGGTTCTTATATGGTATGTGGCGGATTGTTACGCTTAGGGTATCCTATGGGGTGTGACATACTCAATGCACAAAGGTTGTTGAGTTACATCCGATGTAGCTAATTCTCTGAGTGTCCTCTCCTGGTTTGCGATTTCTTCTTGTTGTTGTTCCTCTTCTCTCTCAGATTCGTCCTTAGAGGATTCAGAAGAACAATCAATTAGCTCAAAAACTTGTTCCAATCCAGGAGATGATGTTGTAGTGTCTTTGTCACGCACTTTAGCTTCTTTGCATAATGTTTGGACCGTCCTCTCAATCTCTGGATCAATTTCCAGTATACCTATATTAGAAGAACAAGTCATAAAAATAGGAATAAATAACTGACACCAATCCCCTGCAACGGCGCCAAATTTTTGATGGGTGTCGAATCCAACAAATTTTTATCCTACTCTCAAAGTTTGCAATTAGTGGTGAATAAGGTCGAACCTCAAGGATTAGTGGTATCTATTCCTATGAGATTAGCAAATAAGAATATATAGGGGGGTTTTGAATTTCAACAAAAAAAAAATCAATTAAACAAGAAAACAATTTAATAAGGTTTTTTTCAATATCAAAGGGATTTTCAACCAAAGGTATATTGCAACTCAGTTCTGAGAATTGATCATTGATTCAAAAATCCATATTCTCTAACGAGACAAACTGACTATGATTGCTAACAAGCTCTAACAACCTATCTCTTCTTACTGATTCAATAATCAAAATAAGTTCTTTAATTATTTCTCTTTCTAACTAAACAACCCTAAACAGGTTCTTAAGGTTTAATTTGTTAGAAGCATGAAAAACAAGAGAGACAATCAATTCTGCCTAACAAATCAATGGCATGACTTATTTAAATTAGATTGCATATTCTCATAACACAATTAATCATATATTTCATAATTAACCATGCTATTGTGTCACAAATATTAGAATAGACAAACAATTACGGGTTTGTTATTCCAAATTATAGATTATCACTTTGTTGATTGAACAAATGGATCCTAATTCGTAACAATCAAGCAAAATAACAAGATAATAAACATAGAATACACAAATATCTAGAATAAAAAATATATAAAATGCAAATTGTTTAGATCTCACAATTTTGAAGAACCGAATTCACAATAATCCCTTTGACTAGAAAATGAGGAAATTGGCCACTCATCTTAGAACAAAAATCTCTATAATTTTATGTTATGGAAACTATGGAATGAATATCATAGAGTTCTATTCACGCAACATATAGAACAAAATCTAGAAATTCGAAGGTTTCTGTGCTGTACGTCGGTCGTTATGCTTCCTACGCTGGTGGCGTATATTGTCGGTGTTTGCATAAATGCCAGATCTGAAAAATGTGCATTGCCAATATTCAACAGCGTTCATTGATTTTCAGAAAATTCCAAGAACTCTACGCTAGCTGCATTGCAACGGCTTTGACGACGACTTTTGAAATTTGCATTCTATTCCCTTTGTGCACAGGCTGAAGGCCAGCGACGTAGATCTCTGAATTGCTGGTGTTGAATCCTGCAATACATCCTAGGTTATTCTGCAATTGAGGCTGGCGATGCAGACTTGATTCTTCACCCTCATTGATGTTTTTCGTTGAAGGCCAGATGTATGCTGGCGGCGTAACCTAGTCCATAGCCAACATATACTTCTGTGTTGCAAAAGTTGCAAACTTCTTTGATCCAAATTATCTTGCATTGATTTTCTTCGTTCCAAGACATTCCATTTACTCAAATTAATGTCAGAGACCTGAAATATAACATTTATTTGATTAAGTACCTATTCCTCATTAATTTCTACAAAATCTTTAACAATTGAGCATATTTTAATTCATGAAATTGAGTATAATTTGTCTTTAACAGGGGGGCATTGGTCACTTGAGAGGGAGGGGGAAAGAGATGATATTTTTGTATTTTTATGTATTAAAAGTGATAATATAAGGTAAATGTGACATAAAGTTATGGGAAAGATAAAAAGTAAAGATAATAGGTGTATAGAGTTGTAAGAGTAGGTGTTAGATAAAGTAGAAATAAATGAATAGTGTAGAATAGTAATAAATAGTGTAATGTAAAGTAGATGTGACTAGTAAAATACCGGTAGTAAGAAAATACGCGTATAATTGCAATATCTGTTATTTTTAGTTACCAAAAAATTTCGAAACTGATATTTTTGAAATCTTGTATTAAATCGGTCCTAATATAGGAATATTTTTACTAATCCGAGCTCTAGGACACACTTTTTGAGAATTGATCCCATTTAAGTCCGATGGACAAATGAAATTCGCGAATATGATATTTTATTGTTTTTTTAAGCTATTATGAACTATTATCACTAATTATTGCAACTTTGTTTTTTAGGACTAAAGAATACGCGAATACGAGATCTAAAATTCTAGGGTTTGCACTAGTATTTTGTTGACCTTTAGGGTTTCCGTGTCACGCACCATAAGGTACCCTATATGTAACAGTCCGCCACATGCCATACAAGATTCCCAAATTACCACCTTAGTCCTTCGGGGTCTTATATAGATGTAAGGCGTACCTCTACGACAATAGAATACAAGTCCAAATGGAGATAAAAGCTTAACTTGGCATACATTAGCAGTAGGATATAACTCATGAAACATAATTAAACATTACATTTACCAAGGGGTATTCCCCCGCAAAAGAATATTTAATGGCCTTATACAGTCATCCAAAGTCTTAAAAGTTTCCTATGGAAGTCAAAACAGAATTTCCAACTTCTAGGGGAAACTTCTAGCTCTTGTACCTGTACGGTCGGGTCACGCTGCCTAAGCCATAAATTAGGTAGCTGCAAAAGGAAGAAACATTAGGGACGTAAGCTAACTAGCTTAGTGAGTGAAATCTTCCACAATAACATTCATTTCACAACAATTCAAATAAGTGATTAACAAGCAAGTGAATGCACCAAACACATGAGAACAACATACATATGACTATTCAGAAATCATACATGGATGGACTTGCACCCTCCATCCCGAGTTAGCAGATTAACGGATACTACGGTACTAACTTTATGCCGTTTATGGTTCACGGTTAACCTACACTTATTTCGTTTCTGGATCACGATTAACCGAACAATAAATCTCGTTTATGGATCACGATTAACCGAATAATTAATCTCGTTTATGGATCACGATTAACCGAACAATGCTAATGCTCCTTCCCATTATGATATGCATATGTCAGAATTTAGCATTAGTCCGAATAGTCGATTAAGTCATTTTATTCAGGCGATCAAACAATTTCTCAAACAATACATCATAACTAACTACACAACCAGAATTTATCACTCGGTTTCGATATTCTTATTTTGAGTTCTCATATCATCATCAACATACAATTTCCCATTATTCCCCATCATACATATTCAATTCATTTGGCCTACATTCTAGTGCACTAATTATCAAGCACATACAATAAATGAATTGGGAAGAGAAACTCACTCAACCATGGGTTCGCCGGTCTCTTAATAGTAGTAGTCTGGAGATAAGGATTCAACGTCCTTGGATTCGCCTAAACATAAAAGAAACACCCTAATAAGTATTCTATCATCTAAGATACTAAAAACTCTAAGACAACTTAGTGAAATCGAAATTCGCGTCATTTCTGAAGTTCCGATTTTAAAATAGCTATAACTTGGTCGTTTTAACTCGGAATTTCGCAAATTTTATATCGATTTCTATCTACTTCAAAAGAGATTTCTAAATATGAAGTTTAAATCAAGTTTTAAAAACATTTAAGTCTCAGAAATGAAGGATTAGTTCTGTCCAGCGGTTATGTTGATTCCGAAAATGCGATTTTCATGAATGCTCTTGAGATTCCTAAGTGAAAATGAAAATAAATGCAATTGTAATGAATTTCCCTATCATGAATGTCATGATATGAACTCTTAGGTACTTAAGTTCTTATAAATTTTTTAGATTTAAAGAATTTAAATAACATTTATCTTAGGACACTATTTCATGCCATTGTTTAACAAATAAATTTGCTACACTTGGTCACACTTACTTATTCTAAAGATTTTCCTTAGGAAAACTCTACTTTCTTTAAAGAAATTTTGACCCTTACATTAGCTATATCCTAAGGCCTTTATTTCTTTAATTAAATCTTTATTTGTAAACTTTTAAGTGAGTCTTATACTAGGGTGGTTCCAAAAATCTGAATTTAGCAAAATTTATTTTTAAGTTGATTCTCTCAAGAAAAATGTATTTTATACTTAGAACTTTAGATATTTATTTTACCTATACCCTAAGGACTCCATTTATTTAAGAAAACACCATTTTTGAAATTGGAAAACTAGTGTTTTCTAACCATCTATTCATTATTACGAATTTTGCTTACAAGACTTTCAACTCAAAACTTCTATTAAACTTCATCTCTTGTTTTGAATATTTCCTTTGGTAAAAACTTATTTAAACTCATGAAAAATATCATCAAACATTATCTATCACCTATAGGCTTCATTTTTCTTATAAAATACATGTTTAGAAGTTGATAAAAGGGTTTTTAGACTAGGTTTCCTATGTCATCCGAATTTACACTAGTTCATTTCTTGAAAAAAAAAATTTCCTTTTTGATTTCATTAACTCATCTACCTATAGATCTATATACTAGCAAGATTATTTACTCAAGACAAAAGCATTGATGACCATTAATGCACATAAACTCAAAATAAAGATGAGATCTTAAATGCCCACACGAATAAGAGTGTTACAATGATAGATCGACTATCTTAAGTGCTTAAATAGGTTTTGAAAATATAAAAACTACATTTTTATGAAATATCTTTTGTTCAAAACACTTTTAGATGGATGAACATGGAGCTCATGGCATGAAAGCTTGTTTTAATGCAAGATCTGCTTTGTGATGGTTTGGTATTCTTGTATTGATATTTCCTTGTCCCTAGCAAGAGCTCATGGGGACCTTTAGATGGAAATATCCAAGAATATCCTTGCCATTACAAGGATCTAAAGATAAAGGAGTAAAGTTCTTTTACTTAAGAGTAATTAGAAGACAAAAAGGAAGAAAAAAAATTTTGTGTGTGTGTGTGTGATGAGCATGAAGCTCACGATAACAAGGGGTGAGAGGGAGAGAAAAAGAGAGTGTTTCACCTTTTAGAAAGTTTGAAATGAGAAGAATGAAGAGAGAGAGAAAATGTGGTTTATATATAAAATGAAATTAGGTTAAATGAGATAAAATAAATTAAAAAAATTGCACAATGGAGCTCCATTGGGGGGGGGTTGGGGTGGGGGTTGGGATTTGATTTTTGTGTGACTTGTTTTGATAGATTTGTACATTGATATCATAATTTATAATAATCATTTAGAGACAAATAATCCTTGGAAAAGAAAAATGAAATTGAGTGGTTGTAAGGATGTAAGAGTAGGGTGTACTTGTGAGTAGTAATAGGTTGTACTTGTGAATAATAATGAATAGTAATCAAGACAACTTAATTACCGGTAGTAAGAAAATACAAATAAAAAGGCTATAATTGTATTTTTCATAAACCAAAAAATTATGAAATTTATATTTTTGAAATCCTTATTTAATTTTGATTCAAATGAATATTCATGAATAAATTTTTGAAATTCAAGTTTCGGGACACGTTTTTCTGTAATGGGTCTCGAGAAAGCCCGGAATTGAAATTTTCTCAAAATATGATCTTTTCTTGGTTTGAAATATAATCAAGAAATATATTCAAAATTAAATTTTCTTATAAAAGTTTCTTAATTGGAAACCGAGGAAAAGCCGGATTTAGGATTCCTAGTTCTCACTCCAATCTTAAGCTATTCCGGTTTAGGGTTTTGGTCTCCGGTTCTCGAGTTATCTTAGTTACTAGAAAAACCGGGGTTTACAACCTACCCACCTTAAAAAGAGTTTTGTCCTCAAAACTGAACTGATGTACCTTGTTCCTTAAACAACTCGGGTTATTTCCTTCGAATCTCCTCCTCAGCTTCCCAAGTTGCTTCCTCAGAAGAGTGGTTTCTCCACAATACTTTGACATATCGGATCTCTTTATTCCGAAGCTTATGAGTTTTCTTATCCAAGATCATTACTGTTGATTTGTCTCAAGAGATGATTTTGATGATAACAAAAAAGAGAAACAAAAAGAGCTAAATGTTTCTCATATAAATTGTTTAAGTGTGCAGCAATGAATATTAACAATATATAACTATATCAGAAAGTTTATCAATGTAACTCAGAAACTTGGACGTAGAGAAAGTAACTCTTCAGAAGGTTACTTAGAAGGATTGTATAAGACCTGCAGCATTGTTCTTAGTTATCAGAGGGAAGCTCATAAGGTATATGAACTGCATGAAAATCAAGTGTTTTTCAAACGAGATTTAGATTTTGAAGACCTAGCTCCAAATGTTGAGAATAAATTGGGTGTTATACTCAATGTGTTCCACAAAGTTGGATTAAATCCACAGGGCTTATTCTTAGAATTTAAACTCGGTTGAAGGAACACGAATACTGTTGAAGGAAATAAAGGTCAATTTCACGAAGCTCAAACTGATTTTTATTTTTATCAAAAGTAAAATAATTTTTAAGGAGAAAGTTTGTGTGCATAATATGAAGTATTTACAAAATCAGATTTTTACGGAATATGTCCAAATTATTTTTCACGAAGAACAAGCTTGACCATGAACAGTGACAAACGTGCAGTGATTCAACAAAGGATAAGTTCAAGTCCGAAATTTCAGTTTAGAGATAAACACATCAGTTATAGGATATATGGATTATCATATGAAGCTGGATTATGAAGATAATCTCGAGAATTCAAATTCAAAGTGAGTCGAATTGAAGGATAAATGGAAGCTGATATCTCGGAAATTAACGAGCTGATATCACGTACGACAAATCTGGAAAAGTTAATCCATTTTGATCGTCTAGCCGTTGCAGTGATGAGAATAAAAAGAAGAAAAGAATGAGGCAGAAAAACACAAGAACACGAACAAGAAACAATTACGTGATCATCAGAAAGTTCAAAGCTTCCATTCAAAAACTGTCATATTTTAATTTTACTGTTCATTGAGCAAATAGTTAAGGAAATTCAATTCTTACATTCCTTGTGATTTGATTTTATTTTTTATGAGTTGAGAGTTACAAGTAGGCTTAGTTGATTGATTGTTTGCGAGAATCAAGCTAAGTGAATTGTAGCCAAAAGATTGGCAAATACTTCTTTTAACTTCATTGGTTTGATTAGATAGTGGAACACAATCGGTGAGGAGTACCGGGACCCTGGCTTGGAGCTAGAAGAGTGGATTGATGCATGAGGTGGAACCTCTGTACATCGATTTGCAATTTCTTCTCCTTATCTCTCTTTAATTTCGTGTTTGATTGTTTATATTTTATATATGTGATATATGCTCAGAAGGTTAATTAGAAAGTTCACTGCATATAGTTTATTACTCAGAAGGTTAATCAAAGAGTAAATTATTAACACTTTTCTTACTCAGAGAGTTAAGCAGAAGGTTTCTAAGTGTGAAAGTCTTGAATCACTTTTGATCCGAATTTTTGCTTCAATCTTTTATTTGTTAAGATTATTGTTTTAAGAAAGTTTTAAGGCCATTTTAGTTAAATAACCAGGTGGTGTGAAATTTGTTTTAAATTTTGAAAAGTAAATTATATAACCAATTCACCCCCCCTCTTGGTTATCTTTTCGGGACCAACATTTACGGGATGCTCTTCATATGTGAGATTCTCCTTTAGCCGAATGGGTTCCAATTACAATATCCGTTCAGGGTCAGGCACATACTTTCTTAGCACCGATACGTGAAACACATTATGAACTCTCGACAAGCTTGGCGGTAAGGCTAGCCAATAGGCTAAATCTCCCACTCTTTCCAAAATCTCAAAGGGTCCAATATACCTTGGGCTTAATTTCCCTTGAGTCCGCATTCTCTTTATGCTCTTGATCGGGTTTATCTTTAGATAGACATGATCGCCTACTTGGAATTGAAGTTCTCTTCTTTTCAGATCAGCCAAACTCTTCTGTCTGTCCTGAGCTTCTTTCATCTTCTGTTGAATGACCCGGACCTTATCAGCTGCTTCGTGAACCAATTCTGGCATGATAGCAAGCTTTTCCACATCATCCCAAAACAGAGGAGATCTACAACGCCGTCCATATAAGGCTTCATAGGGTGGCATCTGAATAGTTGAGTGGTAGCTATTGTTATAGGCAAACTCAATTAGAGGTATGTGATTGTCCCAACTTCCTTTAAATTCCAAAATGCATGCTCTTAACATATCCTCTAAGGTTTGAATGGTTCGCTCATACTACCCATCTGTGTGAGGATGGTAGGCAGTACTGAAATGCAACTTGGTGCCTAGGCTCTTTTGTAAGCTCGTCCAGAACTTCAATACAAACCTCGGATCCCGATCTGAAATGATCCCCGTGGGTATACCATGGAGTCGTACAATCTCTCTGATGTAGATCTTAGCCAACTTATCCAGCGAATAGGTCATATTGATTGGTAAGAAGTGTGCTAACTTTGTCAAGAGATCCACTATTACCCAGACTGCATCACATCCCGTGGAGGTTTTCGGGAATCCATATACAAAGTCCATTGAGATCTGATCCCATTTCCATTCGGGGATGGGTAGGGGCTTCAATAATCCTCCCGGTCGTTGATGTTCCACTTTAACTTGTTGACACACGGCACACTTCATAACATAATCCATCACATCCCTCTTCATACCATTCCACCAATAGTGGCTTTTCAAGTCTTGATACAATTTGGTACCTCCCGGATGCACGGTGTAACCGGAGTTGTGAGCTTCGCTCATGATTTCCTTTCTCAGTTCTTCGTTTCCGGTACACACAATCTCCCCTTTATCCTGACCACCTCTTCATCATCTAGGGTAAAGTCAATATACTTTCCTTTGTGTACTTCTTCGTTGATCTTCTTTATTACTTCATCATATCTTTGAGCTTCCTTGATCCTGTCAATCAAGATGGGTTCCATGACCAAATTTGCAATCTCCATTTCAGCATCTTGCCCTACAAACTCAATTCTTAACCTTTCAAATTCTCTTATCATTTCTTTTTGTTCTGTGATTAGAGCTACTACTTCCCCATAACTTTTTTGACTCAAGGCATCGGCAATGGCGTTTACCTTTCCCGGGCAGTAATTGATTCCCAAGTCATAGTCCTTTATAAGTTCCAACCACCGTCTCTACCTCATGTTCAACTCTTTTTGGGTGAACAAATACTTGAGGCTCTTATGATCCGTGTACACTCCACATCTTTGTCCATATAAGTGTGTCTCCAAAGCTTCAGGGCAAAAACCACAACAGCCAACTCCAAATCGTGTGTAGGATAATTCTGCTCATGAGGCCTTAATTGTCTGGAGGCATAAGCAATGACTTTTCCCTTTTGCATCAGTACACATCCAAGGCCATTCTTGGAGGCGTCACTATGCACTGTATAAGGTTTTTCGGGGTCAGGCAATACTAGAATCGGAGCTGACACCAAGTGTCGTTTCAATTCTTGGAAACTTTGCTCCCTCTTATCTATCCACACAAATTTCTCATTCTTTTGTGTTAGTTGTGTCAGAGGTTTGGCGATTTTAGAGAAATCCTTCATAAATTTGTGGTAGTAACCAGCCAACCCTAGGAAGTTTCTCACTTCAGTCACGGTTTCGGGTTGTTTCCATTCTACCACAGCCTCAATCTTTTCAGGGTCTACTGATATTCCTTCTACCGTCACCACATGCCCAAGAAAAGATATCCTATCTAGCCAAAAATCACACTTGGATAGCTTGGCGTATAACTTATTCTCTCTTAAGGTTTGTAGCGCCATCCGTAGGTGCTCCTCATGTTGTTCCTTGGTTTTTGAATAGATCA
This sequence comes from Combretum micranthum, assembly GCA_024138025.1. Taxonomy (NCBI): domain Eukaryota; kingdom Viridiplantae; phylum Streptophyta; class Magnoliopsida; order Myrtales; family Combretaceae; genus Combretum; species Combretum micranthum. The sequence continues at coordinate 58,708 of JAMXBD010001789.1, forward strand.
GAATATCATCTATGAACATAATTACACACTTATCCAATAGTGGTTTGTAAACTCGGTTCATGAGGTCCATAAATGCAGTCGATGCATTGGTTAACCCAAATGGCATCACCAAAAACTCATAGTTCCCGTACCATGTACGAAAGGCTGTCTTGGGTACATCTTCGGGCTTTATTCTCAACTCGTGATAACCCGAGCGCAAATCAATGCGCGCGAACACACTCGCCCCTTGAAGCTGGTCGAAGAGGTCATCAATCTTTGGAAGAGGGTATCGATTCTTAATTGTAACTTTATTCAATTCCTGATAATCGATACATAACCTCATAGACCCGTCTTTCTTCTTTACAAACAACACTAGTGCGGCTCAGGGCGACACGCTGGGTCTTATAAATCCTTGATCCAAAAGCTCTTGCAATTGGGTTTTCAATTCTTTTAATTCCACCGGGGCTATCCGGTATGGTGCCTTCGATATCGGTTTAGTACTCGGGGCTAGAGTTATTTCAAAGTCGATCTCTCTTTTTGGTGGCAAATCGGGTAGTACTTCGGGAAATACATCTTCAAACTCATTTACCATGGGTATGTCTTTCTTTTCCCTTTTCTCCTCTCTAACCCAAGCATCTTCTATTGGCACAATTTCCTCATCTTCCATCATTAGCTCAAAAGAGCTTAACCCGAAATCCCTTCATACTGTGGTTTCCCCGAGGAAATTTACTCTCTCCTTCCTGTGGTCGTCATAACTTATCATTTTTCGTTGACAATCCACGATGGCTTTAACCTTACTTAGCCAATTCATTCCGAGGATAACTTCATACTTACTCATCTCCGAAACTATTAGGTCGCTTGTTGAGATATGTCCTTAGATTTCTAGTAAGAAATCCCTTATTATTTCCTGGGTCGACACGACACTACCTGTGGGTGTCTTAATCCTTAAGCTGGTGATTGTCTACCCATAGCTGCTTAGCCAAGCTGATAGTGATAAAGGAGTGGGTTGCTCCTGTGTCAAACAACACATAGGCTTCACTCTTATTCACCCTTATGCGTCTTGTTACCATAAACATATATCACTACTTGATCCCAAGTACCAAAACAGCTATCTATTCTCAGGTTTTCGGATCTCAGCTTTTCCTCTTTCACAGTTTTAACTCTTTTAAAACTTGTTAAGAAAACAAAGAACTTTTATCTTAAAAGAAATTTGTTACTGCCTTGTCACCAAGCCGCCATCTGCATCATCGCCTCGGTTCAGTGCGGCCAGCTCTACACCTTCCTCCTCATCCTCTTCAATCATCCATTGGCCTTCAAAGTTGTATAGCCGCATCCCGTGCATAGCCGAAGCTGCACGGCTTCCACCCTTGCTACTAGATCGTGGGGTGTTATCATTACCTATATTTCCATAAGGCCGGGTAGCCACACTTTTCCTTTGGGAGCACTCGGAGGCTACGTGCCCTTTTTCTTTGCAAAGAAAACAGGTTATCGTCATCTTCTTCGGGTAAGCATAAACTAGATGGCCTGCCTCGCCACAGAAGTAGCACTTGCCCTTCAGCTGTGGGCACTGTCTTGGATAGTGGCTTCCCTTACACTTCCAACATGTAACGTTGGGCCTGGTTTGGTTGGACTTCCCACCGTTGTTATCCTTAAACCCATAGTAAGGCTTGTATCTCTTTCCTTGGTAGCTTGAGCCGGAGGTGTCAAATTATCTCTTCCCGAATACTCTCTTGTCCGACTCATAATGTTTCCTCTTCTTAGCCCCTTCAATCAACCGGGCTTTCTCAATTACCTCAAGGTAAGTTTGCAAACCCGATTCCTCTAACTTCGCCCTTAGGTCTTCATCGAGACCTTCCAAAAACACTTGTTTTTGTAGTTCCTCACTGTTTTTGTAAGATTCGGGAGCATACTGCAGCAGGTGATTGAATTCCGTCTCATATTGCTCGATTGTTCTGCCTCTCTGTTTAACATGCAAGAAATCTGCACTATATCTTACTCGGAGGCTGGCAGGAAAATAGTTCTCCAGGAACTCCCTGCGAAAGGTCTCCCAACTGATAGGGGGTGCCAAACTTCTCCGTTTCGATTCCCACCATACTCTGGCATTATATCTCAGCATGTAGGTGCCATACTCCAGTCGGAGATATGGTGGAATCTCATAAGCTGCGAAAGAGCGCTCCACTTGCGCTAACCAATCCTCTGCTTCGTCGGGCTTTCCAAACGCCCCTTCGAAGTAGCGGTTGCTTTTGATAAAGTCGGGGAGAGAACTCCTTTGATATCCTCTATGCGGCGAGGGGGTGGTGGCGAGCATTGTAAGATTGCTCTTCAGGGGGTAAGGGAATCTCTGCTTGCATTCCCCTATATGGCGGAGGTGGTGGCAAAGGTGCTGAATCCCTCATACTTGGTTCGGGATTCTGAGGTTGATTTTGATTCTGGTTTTGAATGAATGTAGTAAGCAGGTTTGTCAGTTGTCCAATTGCATTCATCATGGCTGCTTGAGGATTGAGCTGAGCAGCCTCAGGTTGGTTGGCTTGGGGATGATCTTGCTGGTTTGCACTACTAGCTTCGTTTGGGAGTGGTTCTTGCTCCCTATTACGGTTTCTTCGTTTCGGCTGTTACATAATGTCTTAGTGAGTTTTATTTCTTCTTTAAAGTTTCGTGATTTATAAAACTTTGATTAAGGAATTCGTAAAAATTTTAGAATAATTTAAAGAACTATAGAATTCACAAAAGATCCAAAAAGAACCAAAATTTCAAATTGTCCACACAAAGGCTCTTAGAGCAAAAGAAATCATAATAAGCAAAGAAATTCCAAATCAAGTGATGATATGAATGAAAATATGTTTATGCAATTAAGTGAAATGAATGTAGTTTACTACAAATGCAAAAGTATAATGCTTGAGAAACTTCGTTCTTGGAATCAACATAATACTTCATTGATTTGATGTACCATACAAGAGCTGTATTACAAATAAGCTTACAAAATTTGGTAACATAAATCTAACCTTTCGATATTAGCCGATAACTTCAATTTAACAACATTTAGAGACATAGAAAAGAAAAGAAAAAGAAAGACAACATACTAAACTATGAAAAAAACCTAAAGCAAATTGGCATCCCACATTGCCTACTAATCAAAAAGTACTATTGGGCTCTATGGGACACCCGACTCTACTCCTCCATGGCTCACTTAGAGTCGTTTGGTATGGGGCTAGGGAGTCGTCCTTGGCTAGAAGAGCCTCCATCATCCCTTCGGATGAACTGGCTTAGATAAGCCCTCACAGTTAACCTCCTCTTCCTAATGGGTCGGGCTAAGGGCTCCTGTTCCTCTTCTTCCTCTTCTTCTTCTTCCCTCATTTCCTGATCTCTCACTTGATCTCTTTCTTCCTCATTAACTCCATCATTAAATCCGTTCCTATTGCAAACTTCTATCTCCAATTCTCTTCTAGCTTCATCCCATAATCTGATCACTCTCTCCCGAGCTTCCCTCATCATCTCCTCCTCTTCATCTATCCTCTCCAAAGGTTCCTGAACCACCGGCTCGGGGGCTATAGCATCAACGTCGAGGGGATGCTCACCTATCGGGTATATATCCTTCCAAATGGTAGGGTCGAACTCTGGTTCCATTCTCCCACTATCAGGTATATCAAGATCTTTATCAAAATCCCATACAATTTGTTCTGGTAACTGGTTGGGATGTTCAGGAGCTATGGTTGGAGGGGTAGGGGTTCTAGGTATTTCCTCATTTTACCAATTTGGATCCTCCTCGGGATCCTCCTCCTCCTCTGAATCATCCACATTATTATCCTCCTCCTCATTATCCCCTTCGTTCACATCTTCCCCTTCAACAGCTGAGGCATCTATCAATTGCACTCCCTCATCTCTTGCTTGTGGGGCTAGTACTCCCCCTAAAAATGGTATAATGTCAAGATATCTGGCTTGCTATACTGTAATGGTTGTACTAAGGGCTGTTGGTGGTGGCTTATATGTATGTAAAAAGGGTGAAGCCTCGCCCATGTGGGATATCCTTCACGCTGTGAGTACTGGGGGGAGAATGCCTTAAAGATTAGAGGCGGCCAAGCCCTGGGAAACCGCCCCCACAGGCGACGGCAACGTGATGCTAGGGCAGGCAAACCCACCACTGGCCCCCTAGTGATAATTGCCGACATCCACCCTCAGGTGAGACCCCAACCAACGCATGCCCCGCAGGGTATCACGGGCACTATAGGTATTGTTACCCTTAGGCAGAGTTGAATCCAGTCTGCAGACTCTAGGATTTGAACCCCAGACGTAAGGCTTTTGCCTGCCCTAAAGGCAGCACCTTTCACCAGTTGAGCTGCAGATCAACTGGTGAAAGGTGCTGCCTTTGGGGCAGGCAAAAGCCTTAGGTTTGGGGTTCGAATCCTAGAGTATGCAGACTGGATTCAACTCTGCCTAAGGGTAACAATACCTATAGTGCCCATAATACCCTGCGGGGCATGCGTTGGTTAGGGTCTCACCTGAGGGTGGATGTAGGCCATTATCACTAGGGGGCCAGTGGTGGGTTTGCCTGCCCTGGCATCACGTTGCCGTCGCCTGCGGGGGCGGGGCGTGACATATACTATGTGGTTCCTGGCGTCAGCAAAGTTCCACTCCTTATGGTCAAAGAGATCATCATGGGCATGTACATAAAGGGGTCCAATACCATTCCACATCCTAAAGTTTGGATGGGTGGGATTCCCTTCGTTCTTCAAGATGAAAGCGGCTTCTCTTAGCATTAGTTCATTAGCATACTCCACCATTACCCTTTCCAAGGTATAGATGGTTTCCATCATAGTCCATCTTCTCCTTCTAATTAGATCATACCTAAGCTGATCTATCATCGATGCCCCTCTCGTATACCTTAAACACTCTTTCCACAAGTTATACATTTCCTTTAAGGTTCTAGGTCGTTGCACTAGTGCAAAATCTTCACACAACACCCTTAATCTCAGCCGATATTCCACCATGGTTTCATTGGTGCTTTTAGTGAAATTTCTATCCCTTTCGCGAGTTTCACCCAAGGAAACCTACAACAAGAAAACTACTAATTAGCCTAGCTTTAACTCCAATTTAACCTAGTTGCTTAATTCTAGGTTCAGTTTTAAACTCTATTCTCATGCTTAATAACCTAGTGCTCTGATATCAACTTAAACTGTCATGCCCCATAGGGTACCCTATACGTAACAACCGCCACATGCCATACAAGATTCCCGAATTGCCACCTTAGTCCTTCGGGGTCTCATATAGATGTAAGGCGTACCTCTACGACAATAGAATACATGTCCAAATGAAGATAAAAGCTTAACTTGGCATACATTAGCAGTAGGATATAACTCATGAAACATAATTAAACATTACATTTACGAAGGGGCATTCCCCCACAAAAGAATATTTAATGGCCTTATACAGCCATCCAAAGTCTTAAAAGTTTCCTATGGAAGTCTAAACAGAATTTTCAACTTCTAGGGGAAACTTCTAGCTCCTGTACCTGTACGGTCGGGTCACGCTGCCTAAGCCATAAATTGGGTAGCTGCAAAAGGAAGAAACTTTAGGGATGTAAGCTAACTAGCTTAGTGAGTGAAATCTTCCACAATAACATTCATTTCACAACAATTCAAACAAGTGATTAACAAGCAAGTGAATGCACCAAACACATGAGAACAACATACGTATGACTATCCGAAAATCATATGTGGATGGACTTGCGCCCTCCATCTCGGGTTAGCAGATTAACGAATACTACGATACTGACTTTATGCCGTTTATGGTTCATGGTTAACCTACAATTATTTCGTTTCTGGATCACGATTAACCGAACAATAAATCTCTTTTATGAATCACGATTAACCGAACAATTAATCTCGTTTATGGATCATGATTAACCGAACAATGCTAATGCTCCTTCCCATTATGATATGCATATGACAGAATTTAGCATTAGTCCGAATAGTCGATTAAGTCATTTTATTCAGGCAATCAAACAATTTCTCAAACAATACATCATAACTAACTACACAACCAGAATTTATCATTCGGTTTCGATATTCTTATTTTGAGTTCTCATATCATCATCAACATACAATTTTCCATTATTCCCCATCATACATATTCAATTTATTTGGCCTACATTCTAGTGCACCAATTATCAAGCACATACAATAAATGAATTGGGAAGAGGAACTCACTCAGCCATGGGTTCGCCGGTCTCTTAATAGTAGTAGTCCAGAGGTAAGGATTCAACGTCCTCGGATTCGCCTAAACATAAAAGAAACACCCTAATAAGTATTCTATCATCTAAGAATACTAAAAACTCTAAGACAACTTAGTGAAATCGAAATTCGTGTCATTTCCGAAGTTTCGATTTAAAATGGCCATAACTTGGTTGTTTTAACTCGGAATTTCGCAAATTTTATATTGATTTCTATCTACTTTGAACGAGATTTCTACAAGTTTAAATCAAGTTTTGAAAACATTTAAGTCTCGGAAATGAAGGATCAGTTCTGTCCAGCGGTTATGTTGATTCCGAAAATGCGATTTTCATGAATGCTCTTGAGATTCCTAAGTGAAAATGAAAATAAATGCAATGGTAATGAATTTCCCTATCATGAATGTCATGATATGAACTCTTAGGTGCCTAAGTTCTTATAAATTTTTTAGATTTAAAGAATTTAAATAACCTTTATCCTAGGACACTAGTTCATGCCATTGTTTAACAAATAAATTTGCTACACTTGGTCACACTTACTTATTCTAAGGATTTTCCTTAGGAAAACTCTACTTTCTTTAAAGAAATTTTGACCCTTATATTAGCTATATCCTAAGGCCTTTATTTCTTTAATTAAATCTTCATTTGAAACTTTTAAGTGAGTCTTATACTAGGGTGGTTCCAAAAATCCGAATTTAGCAAAATTTATTTTTAAGTTGATTCTCTTAAGAAAAATGTATTTTATACTTATAACTTTAGATATTTATTTTACCTATACCCTAAGGACTCCATTTATTTAAGAAAATACCATTTTTGAAGTTGGAAAACTAGTGTTTTCTAACCATCTATTCATTATTACGAATTTTGCTTACAAGACTTTCAACTCAAAACTTCTATTAAACTTCATCTCTTGTTTTGAATATTTCCTTTGGTAAAAACTCATTTAAACTCATGAAAAATATCATCAAACATTATCTATCACCTATAGGCTTCATGTTTCTTGTAAAATACATGTTTAGAAGTTGATAAAAGGGTTTTTAGACTAGGTTTCCTATGTCATCCGAATTTACACTAGTTCATTTCTCGAAAAAAAATTTTCCTTTTTGATTTCGTTAACTCATCTACCTATAGATCTATATACTAGCAAGATTATTTACTCAAGACAAAAGCATTAATGACCATTAATGCACATAAACTCAAAATAAAGATGAGATCTTAAATGCCTACATGAATATGAGTGTTACAATGATAGATCGACTATCTTAAGTGCTTAAATAGGTTTTGAAAACATAAAAACTACATTTTTATGAAATATCTTTTGTTCAAAACACTTTTAGATGGATGATCATGGAACTCATGGCATGAAAGCTTGTTTAAATGCAAGATCTACTTTGTGATAGTTTGGTATTCTTGTATTGATATTTCCTTGTCCCTAGCAAGAGCTCATGGGGACCTTTGGATGGAAATATCCAAGAATATCCTTGCCATTACAAGGATCTAAAGATAAAGGAGTAAAGTTCTTTTACTTAAGAGTAATTAGAAGACAAAAAGGAAGAAAAATAAATTTGTGTGTGTGTGTGTGTGTGATGAGCATGAAGCTCACGGCAACAAGGGGTGAGAGGGAGAGAAAAAGAGAGTGTTTCACCTTTTAAAAAGTTTGAAATGAGAAGAATGAAGAGAGAGAGAGAAAATGTGGTCTATATATAAAATGAAATTAGGTTAATTGAGATAAAATAAATTAAAAATAATTGCACAATGGAGCTCCATTGGGGGGGGAGGGGGGTTGTTGGTGCGGGGGTGGGGATGGGATTTGATTTTTGTGTGACTTGTTTTGATAGATTTGTACATTAATGTCATAATTTGTAATAATCATTTAGAGACAAATAATCCTTGAAAAGAAAAATGAAATTGAGTGGTAGTAAGGATGTAAGAGTAGGTGTACTTGTGAGTAGTAATAGGTTGTACTTATGACTAATAATGAATAGTAATAAAGACAACTTAATTACCAGTAGTAAGAAAATATGAATAAAAAGGCTATAACTGTATTTTTCATAAACCGAAAATTTATGAAATTTATATTTTTGAAATCCTTATTTTATTTCAATTCAAATGAATATTCATGAGTAAATTTTTGAAATTCAAGTTCCGGGGCATGTTCTTCTGTAATGGGTCTAGGAAAGCTCGGAATTGAAATTTTCTCAAAATCTGATCTTTTCTTGGTTTGAAATATAATCAAGAACTATATTCAAAATTAAATTTTCTTATATAAGTTTCTTAATTGGAAACCGAGGAAAAGCCAGATTTAGGGTTCCTAGTTCTCACTCCAATCTTAAGCTATTTCAGTTTAGGGTTTTGGTCTCCGGTTCTCGAGTTATCTTGGTTACTAGAAAAACCAGGGTTTACATTCCGGTTGACTTTTAATTGTAAGATTAAACTTAAAATTAACCAAAATTTCAGGGTTTTACATGTTCACTTGTCATCATCTGAAATAAGTCCATTGCATCCGTTGTTTGATTACCATGTAAATAACAAGAAATCAACACATTTCAAGCAATAGTATCTCTACTATGAATTTCTTCAAACACCTTATATGCTTCATTGAATTTTTCACATACCAAATAAAAATCCATCAATGTAGTCATCAAAACACTTGCATGAACCTGAATACCACCCATTAATATCATCATCTTAACATAACATTTAACAACAAAAGTACACGACAGCGGGTCTATCTTAACACCATTTTTTCTTATGTCATTGAACAAATGAAACCCATTTTTAGGAAATACGCTCAATGAATAACCCTTTGTCATAACATTATAATGAGAGAGAGCTGGGTTTTTTATTTGAGAGAAAATCTGCACAGAATAGCCCATGGTCTGAAATGGGAAAAGAGCAAACTTTGAAAACAACCCTACTAATGAAATTGCGACTGACTTTGTTTTGTTTTCTTCTTTTCTTTCTTTTTCTTAATATTCATTTTCTAGGACGAAATTACCAATTCCGTGGTTCAAACTGTTGTTCTCCTTTGGTAGTTCTAAAACCCAGAAGACCCATCGGTTTGGACATACAATCGTGTCACGCCCAAAGTATGCCCTACGCGTGATAGTCCGCCACACTCAACATTTAAACTCAAGTAAGACAACCTTAGTCTTTCCCTGAGTTTGAACATCGGGTTGTAAGGCTCACTCTCAATATACTAGACCATACTTTGCTTCGTAGTAGCTTAAGGAGACATACATAGCAGCAGAGAATGTAAAATCATGACCGTCTTACAGAGAATTATTCTATTACATGAATTAGGGGGCATACCCCGATAAAATGCTAAGAATTCTCAAGCTCACAAAATTCCTTGTATTATCCTTCAGACACTGGTTCCTGGGAACAAGATTAGAAGTTCATTTCTACTTTTAAGACCCGGCCTTAACAAAAGCTTCTTAACCTCTAAGAGTTGTACCTGATGTTCACGGTTCCTCGAAGATAACCAAAGGTATTCATACTGCAACAGGAAACTATGGGGGTATAAGCTACACTAACTTAGTGAGTGAAAGCTTCCGAATCACAATTAATACAAAAGATGCAAGCAAGTAATTAATCAACCAAGTGAAATGCATCAAACAAGTGAGTTCAACAAACATATGACCAGCCGGAAATCATATGTGGATGGACTTGCGCCCTCCATCCCGGGTTAGCAGATTGACGAATCCTGCAGTACGATGCCGTTTAAGCTCACGGTCAACTGAACAACATTTCGTTTTATGGATCACGATTAACCAACATATATTCGTTTTATGGATGACGATTAACCAACATATATTCGTTTTATGGATCACGAAAAACCAACAAATGCTAATGCTCCATCCCCCTTGTGATATGAATGAGTTCAATTATAATTGAGGTCCAATAATAGATTAATCCAATTCTTTTAGGTGGCCAAGCAACGTTCGTAGACAATCAATTCTAACTCATCTCCATACAAACAATAACTTATCATCCGGTTTCGATCTTTCTTAAGTTCAATTTCGCATACCAACAACAGACAATCATAATTCCCAACTAACCCCATCATGCATACTCATTCTTTTTATCTTTACTTAGCAACTAGTGCGGCTATCATTACAATCACAAGCAATAATTGAAATCAGAAGAAGAACTCACTCGGCCATGGTATGCCGTCTCTTAATAACAGTGGTCGGGCGTTACGGCATCGTTGTGCTCGGGATCACCTACCAAATAAGAATAGCCTAATAAGAATTTCATCACTCAACTAATTCAAGCTATGCATCTAACTAATCAAAGTCGTGATTCTCGCTACTTGTGGAAGTTCCAACTTAAAACGGCCATAACTTGGTCATTTTAATCGGAATTTCACAAATTTTATATCGATTCCTATCTTCTTCGAAAGATCTATTTATTTCTAATATTATTTTCAAGTTTTGAAGATATTAAGGCCACGGAACAGAAGGGTCAGATCTGTACTGTAACATTTCCATTTCCGAAAAATTGTTTCGCATTTGATAAAAATATTCCTAGTTGATGATTCGTATATAGATGGTATATGAATGAATTCCTAGCATGAATGTCACATAATGAGCTCAATATATGCATGATCTTGATGATTTTTGATGACGAACTCTTATGAATTCCTAATTATTAAGAAACTCCATAATTGTCACTTATAAAAAAGCTATTCTTTCCAACTTTACATTCCCTAGGATTTCTAGGATTTTATTCTTGGAATTTACTTGTTATCTAAATAAAAATGAGTTCTCAACATCTATACTAATCATGACCTTCATTTATGCATAAAAATCCACATTTTTCACTTGGTAAATATGTTTTTAAACAAGCCATTCACAAAAATCCGAATTTTGGAAATTTCCTTTTCTTGCATTTTTCCTATGAGAAAATTTATTTAATGAATCAAAAATTGAAGCTTTATTATATCTATGGTCTAAGGACTTCCTTCAACTCATAAAACATTCAATTTAAGCTTAAATACTAGGTGCTTATGTAGGCATTATGTCACGCCCCGAGAGGTACCCTAAACGTGGCAGTCCGCCGTACACAATACTAAAGCCTAGGAATGACTACCTTAGTCACGCAAAGGCTTCCATATCATGTATAAGGCGTACATCACAACTAAGGGAACGCATCGGAGTAGCGCAATTTATATCGATAATAAATAAGTAACAAGGCAAAGAGAATATGGAACATAAACATATCACATTTCAATTCTTAAGGGCATATTCTTCTATTATCTTTAAATAAATGTACCTCACTAATCATAAAGGTTAGCACATATAAAGAACCTTACAACTTTCTTCATCGTATGATTCCATATCCTTAATCGTCCGTCCATGACTTCCTTAATGTCATGATCCTCAAATTTAATCCACGAATATACCTGTTTCAATCAAATCTATAGGGGTATAAGCTACAACTTAGCTTAGTGAGATATTCCTTTTCATTCGCACCACATTTTCAAACAAGTTCATTTATTTAATCACACATATGCTATGCATACAATGAACAATCACATGATTACACGAATATATATAGTCGTCCGGAAACCATATATAGAACGGATTTACCCCTCCGTATCAAAGGTTAGGGAATCGGGGTTGAAGGTCCTCGACCTTCTACTGCTAGTCCCCAGGTCCTCACCCACAGCGTTCGGTTGGCTCGGCTCCGAACCTAGAGTCGCTTTCCCGAGCGATTTGGATTCTCCAGGAAGGAACATGGCCCGTGGCACCGCACGATCACAGCCAATCCAACTCTACGCGTAGGAGTAGCAGCCTTCTGAAATAGATGTGACTCGATGGATGCTATGCGTGAACGTTTTATTGTTCTTAGGTCAAACCTTATTAAGGTTTATTAGGGGCGATCAATCAATTTAGCAACAATAAACAATCATACAAGTAAGTAAACAAAATTATTTAAACAAGCAGATCGAAGTTGCGATATTCTTAATTCTCATTTCACGCATAAACATAGAATCATATATAATCCCGAATCCCCAAATATATTTTTTATCTTTTCCTATATACTAATGCTACTACTTTACAAGCACAAGCAAGTAACGAATTTAGGAGGAATAACTCACTCGTCCATTTCGCTATCTTCTTAGTCGTAGAAATCCTCGGGTAGGGTATTTCCGTATCCTTCGTCACCTAGACAAAAGAAATACCCGGGATAAGTCTTTCATGAATTTCTATTCTTGGAGATTCTAAACTTTACTTAAAATCGCGGTAAAATCGTGTAAGAAGAAATTCCAACTTAAAATGGCCATAACTTGCTCATTTTAACTCGGAATTTCGCATATGATATACCGTTTTCTACCTATTCGAAAAGTTCTATCCATCTAAACTTATCTTGGTCATAAAAGGTCATTTGGGTTCCGAAAACGTCAGGTACAGATTTAAAACGAATTTTCTAAACTTTTGCAAAAATCCATTTTCTAACTCAACTCCATTTTAAAGAAAATCCTTTTGTAACAATATAAATATATATTTGATAAACACTTTGAATATATAGGCATGCTCACTTTATATGCAAAAATCCTAATGGTAGTGTCTCAACAATTTATTTCATAAAATAATTCTTTTAAACTTTAGCTTTGAAAACTTCCTTTCAAGTATTTAAAGAAATTTTATATTTTTCTTAGATTGTTATAAATGAGTATAATCTTATTTTATTTTCTTCATTCCTTTTTCCAAAACAAGTTAAATTTTTCCTTAATCCTTTAGTCATGTATTAAATTTTCCTTCTAGTGATTAAAGTTCAAATTCATCAAAAATACATTAAGTTGATGAAAACCCTTTTTATAATTTTTGTATTTAGGATGGTTTTTAGAAAATGAATCTTGCCTTCTTATATTTATTTCTAAAATATAAGCTTTTGCTTTCTAAAACTTGTTCTTTCATTTCTTTGAAAAGAATCATCTTTATTGATAAAATCCATTATTGCTAACCTTACTTTATTTATATTCTTTTGAAAACAAATTCTTTCTTTTAGAATTTTAAAAATCATTACTTTTCCTAAGTGGGTTCTTCATGAGTTGATTTTTATATTAACTTTGAAAACTAGTTTGTTCCTTAGTTTAGAAAAGAATTTAAGTTTTCAACATTAACGATTTATTTTTCTTAAAACTTAAATTACCATGAAATATAAAGAAGATATTTATTTCTTATAAAACTATCTTCGTCATTTTAGGAAAATCTTGGGAAAGCTTGTAGTGCTTTATTTTTATGTTGTTGATAAAAACTTCATTATTTTGTGACAAACCACATGATAGAAAATCTAGTTTTGAGTTCCCTTAATAAAATGAAATTCTACTTTTTAGACTTAGTTGAGACATTAACATTATGTAGATGCAAGTATCATGAGCATATAAAATAATAAGAACATAAGAAAACACTAGAAACAAATAATAAGTAAGAAAATAAAATATCAAGCATTGGGAACCTTAGCTTCATCAAGGAATCCCGATCAAGTATTGGAGCCTTAGCTTTATCAAGGCATCCCGGGACTAAGAATAGACTAGTCCCGAAAGATTAAAATAAATAATCAAAAGGTTGTTTTGACTTGATATGGACAAGTCTAAGACTAGAAAGACTAGTCTTAATATCAACATAAAATAAATAAATTGCATAACTTGAAAATAAATAAATAACAAATGAGCTTATATGCTCTAAATATATATACATAATATACATAATACTATATATATAAGCAAATAATAATAACAACATAATAAAATAGGAAGCTTATGTACAAGAACAAAACATGAACATGTTGTTGCTTTTACTACTCATATGAGTTTCAAAACAACACCATAGTCATGTTAAGTTACATGACATGGATGAATAATAGATGGAATAAACATTTACCTAAGGTATGAAAGAGGTATGAAGGTGGTAGATGAAATGGGTATTATGTGAGTAGAAATATGTGGTAGATAGTTTATGTATGAGGGATGATTTTTGTGAGGAATTGGTTTGAGAGAGTTTTGGTAGTGAGAATTCTTGAAGAGAGAATTTGTGGAGAGATTTTGAGAGAGTTTTGGTAGTGAATGAATTGTGTGAAAGAGTGGAAGAGGAAGGGGGTATTTATAGAATTTTTGGAGTGATTTTTGGATGTAATAAAATAAATTGAAAAAGAAAATAATTGGATGCATGGGGGGAGAGATGGCGCCGGTTTTGTGCTTGTAAAGGGGGGAAATTGTTTTTATTTTATTTGTTTGTGTAATAAAGAAGTAATGTGTAAAGTTTGATGTGATTAAAGGTGTATTGGAAATGAAAAAAGTAAGAAAATAGGTATGTAGGTGTAAGAAATAGGTGTAAGAAAAAGTAGAGATAGGTGAATAGTAATGAATAGTAGAAAAAGTACTATGAATAGTAGACTAGACAATTAAAGTACCGGTAGTAATAAAAATACGCGTAATAATGCGATATCTGTAATTTTTAGCTACCGAAAAATTCCAAAACTGATATTTTTGGAATCCTTGTATTTTTACGAGTCTATTGGTATAAACGGAATATTTTTAATATTCCGAGCTCCGGGACACGCTTTTCGAGAACCGATCCCGTTTGGGTCCGAAGGTCACTCGAAATTCGCGAATCTGATATTTTTATGTTACCCTATGTTATTACGAACTATTCTAGGTCATTAACTTAATTTCGTTTTCTAGGGTTTGAAACGCGGGATTGCCGGATCTTAAATGCCAGGGTTCGTTATAGGCTTGTTGACTTTAGGTTCCGTTTTGATTTCCGATTTTACTGAGTTATTCGTAAGATCGTATAATTTTTGAGTTTCGATCGTTTTATTTTCTAGCTCGACGTCTATGGTTTATATTATTTTATTTGTGATTTATTTAATAGTTTTTAGTTCTGGGATCGTTTAACGAGTCTAGGTTTATGAGTTGACTCGATTTGACTTTTATGGAAAATTTGGATTTTGTGATTCTAAAATTTTACTGAAGGAATTAGGATTTTATTATCTCGTTGTTAAGCGGTATTTGGATCTATTGTTTCGATTTGCGTTTTAGGAATTGGGTAGATTATTTAATCGACGTACGGACGTTGATTATATCGATAATTGGACTTTATATTTCGTTTCAAGGGTTCTCGTTTTCTCAAGATTGAGAAAACTCGTTTTTTGTTCTCATTTAGAATTAAGTTTTAACTTGGTTCGAGTTTTAGGGTTTTGTTTCTTGTGTTTGACTCGGTTTAGAATCGGGTGTCAATCTTGAGTCGATTTTTGAGTTTTAAATTTTTGATATTAGACTTCTATAATTATTTTTGAGAATTATGAAAATCTTTGGGGGTTTACACATTACTCCAAAATACGAATTTAGCAATTTAGTCACCAACTCAAAATCTTCCATTCTGACTTCACTACTTGTTTTACATATTACTCATGCCTAGACTCATCTAAACTTGCAAAAATCATTCCTTCAAGATACCAATTACACATACCCTTCATTTTTCATGTGAAATATGAGTGTCAAAGTGGTTTTGGTGGTTTCTAAAGTAGGGTTCCAAAGTCATCCGAATTTTCAACTAAACATTCCCAACCAAATATTTTTCTTTTCAAGTTTCTTGTCCTCTATACATGTAGATCTACCATCTAACCTATCTATACATAGGCAAGGCTGCATTTCTATGATCATCAATGCATGAAAATCAAAATAACATATGAACATAAATGTAGATGAAGATGTGAATGTCTAAACACTAGATCTACTAAATATAATGCATGAATCATGAGTTTCATGGCATGAACATAAATATTTATGTAAGATTCCTACTTTGCATGCATGAACAAGATAATATCTCAACAAAAGCTCCTTTAAACTCTAGATCCACTTCTTGTGATGGCTTGATATTCTTGTACAAGTGTTTTCATGTCCTAGCATATGCTCATTGTGATTAAATGTGAAAAACACACATGAATAGCTTTGCCATTACAAGAAAAGATAGGAATAGGGTTTAGAATCATCACCTAAAGAGATTGGAAGGTGAAATGAAGAGGAAATGAGCTTGTGTGTGTGAGTGTAGGGGGGGGGGGGGGGGGGGGGGGGGGGGTCTGCTGAGCAACAATAGGGAAAGAAGAGAGAGTTTTCTTTTGAAAGAAATTTGACAAGTGAAAAATGAGGAGAGAGAGAGAAAATAGCTTATATATTGAATGGATTAGGGTTTAATTGAAAAATAGTAAAAATTAATTCAATTGAGAGGGAAATGGGGGGGGGGGGGGGGGAGGCGGGGGGGCGCCGGCCACTTGGGGTTGTGTGTGTGTGTGTGTGTGAAATTTGATAAATTTGAAATTATGTAACAAAATGTAATAAAAGTGATAATTTAATAGGGGACAAAATTTCTTGAAAAAGAAAATTTAATTGAGTAGTTGTAAGGACGTAAGAATAGGGTATGGGTAGTGTGTGTAGGTTGTACTTGTGAATAGTAGACAAGACATCTACTTTACCGGTTGTAAAAAAAAACACGGGAAAAAGGCTATAACTATAATTTTTATAGCCCGGAAAATTATAAAATTAGTATTTTTGGAATTCTTATAAAATTACGGTTCTAATGAATATTCCGAAACATTTTTCTGAGTTCGTGGTCCCGGGGCACTTTTTTCCGTAATTGAGCTTGGGAAGGCCCGGAATAGGAAAATTCCCGAATTTAAAACTTTCTAAAGTTTAAAATATACTCCAAAACAATAATTCATATTCATTTACTTTATAAAGCTTCTTTTGGTATGAAACCGAAGGAAAGCCGGATCTAGGGTCTATAAGCTCCTCTCACTAAGCTTGGACCAGACCGATATAGGGTTTCATTCTCCGGTTTCCAAACTTTGTCCGATCACTATCCGATCACTAGGAGAACTAGGGTGTACATTATAAGAATAATAATAATAATAATAATAATAATAATAATGAATTAGGTAACTAATAATATTAAATCGTACTGGAAGACTCACTAATTTCCGGTAGTAATGAAATACAAGTAAATTTACAAAATCGGATAATTCTAGTTATTTGAAAAGCTGTAAAACTAATAATTTAGAGATCCTTATAGAAATATGAGTCTATGGCATTAATAACATGTTTTTAACACTTCGACTCCCAGGGGGCGCTTTTCGAAGTGGCACCTAACCGGATTGGAATAGGTCGAAAACTCGTTGATCTCATCCTTTATAGCATTCTGGGCTTAAAATGAACCAATTATACCTTTTCCTCTTATTCCGACTCCTTGGTTTAGGAACACGGAATTGCCGGATCTAGACTACGGAGTTTCTTGTGAGATTCAGGGACCTAGGTTTCCCAGTTGACTTTCCGGTTTACACCTTTGCCAGACCAGAAACTGATATCTTATACTTATATGACATATCTGATTGGTGAGATTTACTTTAAGGTCGATTTTTATAAGTATTTAATATCTCACAATGTTCTCGGACTTCTTTGGATTGAGTTTTATTCCCAAAGGTTGATCACTATTTACTTCTTAACAATTTGTTTTAGGGCTCCATTCTACCCGAAATTATAAGTTGGAGTTAAATATAAAATTTGTCGTACGTAGGAGTTTTAGAATGGAAGTATATTGAGTTGCTATTTTATTTCCGAGATTTCTTATTTTTCTCACGATTCAAAAATTTCCAGATTCGTTCGGAATTTGGGTTTTATCGAAGTTCAGTTTTAATTCGGAGTGACTTTCAGGGTTTTATTTCCAAAGTCCATTTTTAGAATTATTTACTGAAATTTTCCAGGGCTTACAAATCGCCTAAACCCACAAGAATCATATGGGTCATAAGGTGGTTCCAACTCATTGAAGACAGACGCGTTCTTCGGTTGGGAATCGATAGTGACAGTTTATGTGAGTTATGTTTAGACCCAAACCGTGATGATGTCTAGTGGGAATTGACCTCTAACTCATGAATTCATATCCTTATAACTTGCTTATTTATTTATTTGCCAATTACTATCTAATATAATTTTGAGGTGAGGGAATTAAACCCATATCAACCCCATTAAGAGACTGATATTCATATTACTCGGTTATAAGGTCTTTGCATCCCCATTACATTTTAAAATATACATTCTAAACTATTGTTATCTAAGGTTATATCTGGCTCCTTAGAAAAAAAATTTTTAGAGAATAACCGTAGAATAATGGTATAGCTTTGGCGAAGTCTAGAAATTTCCCATACTTTTTTGAAAACACAGGTGATCGAAACTCAAATGGTGATCTACAAGGGATGTAACCACTGTGGTTTTGGGATGGATCTATTAAACTTAAACCTGCCTACCATTTATAAAGTTTCCAAAATTTGGGCAAATTAAGGTTTCTCACTATACTTATGGTGTCACGCCCCAAGAGGTACCCTAAACGTAACAGTCCGCCACACTCAATATTAAAGCTTAAGTACGACAACCTTAGTCACTCGCAAAAGCTTTGATATTAAGTGTAAGGCGTGCTCTCACAATTTTAGAGGACTGTACATGGAATTATGAAGCTTAAGAAGATATAATAACATATTAAGAAAAGGGGATTCATAATAAACATTTATTCATATCATTGGTTTTACAAACTTAGGGACATTTCCCATGATCACTATTCTATTACAAGATATTTGTACATTATTTCTAATACTAAACTTCATCTAACATTTTCTTTATCCAAAATGAAATTACCTGACCGTAGGGTCCTCGTGACCTTAACCATAAATAAGGAAACTGCAAAAGATATCTATGGGGGTATAAGCTAACAGGCTTAGTGAGAACTATTTCCATAAATAACTTCTTGTAATGAGATTTCAAACAAGTTGTTTAAACAATCAAATGTGATGCAACATACACGTGGACAAATAAGCATATAGTTTTCCGGGAACTATATGTTGAATGGATTTGCGACCTCCATTCGGGGTTTGGTGATACATAATCTCAATTCAAGTAGTTTTAGTTAAAAAGTTTTATGCTCACGAGCACTCATCGCCAAGCATTCCAAGTCTACTTGAATTGACCTTGCTTTCGGATTTTTTGCCAAGCATTTCCCTTAAGCCGCCAAGCAATCGCTTTCAGATACTCCGCCAAGTGTTGCTTTCGACATGAGCCTACTATCCTTCTTACCCAAGGATAATAACCCATATGCAATGTGAATCACTTCGTGGTATGCATGAATCCATTTATTTATAATAT
This sequence comes from Combretum micranthum, assembly GCA_024138025.1. Taxonomy (NCBI): domain Eukaryota; kingdom Viridiplantae; phylum Streptophyta; class Magnoliopsida; order Myrtales; family Combretaceae; genus Combretum; species Combretum micranthum. The sequence continues at coordinate 78,105 of JAMXBD010001789.1, forward strand.
CATAGCATAATTATTTTTGAATTTAAGGCGATCAAAGAATTTCATACAAATCAAAGGTTATACTAAAACAAGCATTTAAAACAATTCTGGCACCGATATTCTTAGGATTCTTTCAAAGAATTATTTTACATACATATCGATTTCTCTTTTCCTAATTCTAATGCAACTAATTTACAAGCACAACAAGTATAGTTTTAAGGAAATAAACTTACGACGCCATGTCGACTATTCCTCTATGTGGATGAGTCGTTCACACACTCCACTTAATCGAAATAATCTTCGGGGTAAAGAAATCCTTCCTCAGGGTTACCTAGCCAAAGAAAATACCCACCATGAGCATTCCTTGACGATTTTCTTGAATTTTGACAAAACAATGTCAAAAGAACATTAAAGTTCTATAAAAGAAAGTTCCAATTTAAAATAGTCATAACTTGGTCATTTTAACTCGGAATTGCGCATATAATATGCAGATTTCTACCTACTCGAAAAGATCTATCCATTTCTAAAACTATTTTTGTCAAACTAAACTATTTGGGCCCCGAAACAGTGGTGACAAAATTCACCACGGATATTTCCAACACAAAACAACTTTGGTTCAAGAAATCAAAATTTGTTTGATAAATACTTAGTTATCTATATAGTTGAAAATTCTCTTTTTATAACTAAATAACTCATATTTAAGCATGCTCAAGTGTTTTGTTGTCCAATTACATTTCTTGAGTAAAACAATGTTGGTTTGAAATTTTAGAAAACATAGTTTACAAGAATTTATTTTTGTAACTTTCTTGGAATGAATACTTGTTTCCCTTTGTTTTCCCAAAATTTTTTTATGTTGGTTTTATTATTTTTCCCAAATAACTTTTTGAAAATAAAATTTTCTATTTTCTAAGTTCTCTTATATTAGTACTATTTTTCCTATACTATTTTCTTTGCCTATTTGTTTTGTAAGGGTCTTTATTTGAAAATTCCTTAGCCTTTCATTTGTTTATCTTTTTCATAAAAAAAAATCATTTTTGTACCAACAATTATTTTCTTTTGAAAAACAAAGTGGAATAATGAGGATTTAAGGAGCTTTTCATAGTAAAAGTAGTTTCTAACATTTGTAATGGATTCTTTTTGTAACTTGAAAAGAAATGAGTTTATTTTGTTAACTCATAGATTTTATACTTCACATAAACTTATTTCTAGGTGACCAAATCTCCTTTTGTTAATTATTTTTAGAAATTGGAATTTTTTTGGACAACAATCTAAATGAACATGATTTGTGAGAAATAATAGTAAACAAAAATAACATAATAATAAAGTCAAGTATTGGAGTCTTAGCTTTTTCAAGGCTCCCGGGACTAAGAAGTAGACTAGTCCCAAAATAAAAAGAAAAACTTGTTTTGACTTGATAAGGACAAGTCTAAGACTAGAGACTAGTCTTAAAATAACAAAGAATAAGTAAATAAATTGCAATGAGATAAATAAATAAATTGCGTTGCATAAATAAATAAATTGCAAGTGAACGTGTATGCTCTAAAGGATATGTACATATATATATAATAATATTTAGGTATAGTAACAATAATATGAACAAAAATAATAACATGAACATAAATAGATTTTCATGAACAAGAACAATACATGAACATAATGTAGCTTCCATAACTTTTAGTCTTTGGAAACTCACACTATGGTCATGTAAAGTTACATGACATGAAGAAGAAGAAAATAATATAAGATAGTTATCTAAAGAAGATTTTGGTAGTAGTATGTGGTTATGGGTTTTAGTTGTTGTGGAATTATTTTGAGAGAGTTTTGAGATGGTATTTTGAGAGAGTTTTGGCAAGAGATTTTGGGAGAGTTTTTATATGAATTTGTGGGTAGTAATTGTGTGAAAGAAGTGAAAGAGGAGGGGGATATTTATAAGAAAATGTGGGGTAATTTTTGTGTGATTAAAATAAATAAAAATTGAAACAAAATTGAGAAAGATGGGGAGAGAGGGGCACCGGCCATTACTTGTAGAGGGGGGAGTGATTTTATTTTTTTTACTTTTTGTTAAATAAAAGATGTAATATGTAAGGTAGATGTGAAATAAAGTTATGGGAAAGGTAAAAAGTAAAGGTTATAGGTTATGGTGTTTATAAGAGTAGGTATAAGAAAAAGTAGAGAGAAAAGAATAGTGTAGAATAGTAATGAATAGTGTAATGTAAAGTAGATATGACTAATAAAGTACCGGTAGTAAGAAAATACGTGTATAATAGCTATATTTGTTATTTTTACTTACCGAAAATTTTTGAAATTGATATTTTTGAAAATCTTATATTTTTACGAGTCTAATGGTATATTCGGAATATTTTTACTATTCCGGGCCCGGAACATGTTTTTCAAGAACTGTGTCCGATCTGGTTCAAAGGACACCCGAAATTCATAAAACTGATTTTTTATATAACCTATAGTTTTTACGAACTATTCTAGATAATTATCCCAACTTCATTTTCTAGGGCCAAAGAAAACGGCAATGCCGGACTTAAGCGGTTACGGTAAACTAGGGTTTTATTGAATTTGGAAATCCGGTTGATTTCTGGTTTAGGGTTTTAAGCTAAACCGATTCAAAAATTTGGGGGTTTACATATGGTCTGCCCTGATAAAAATTTTATATAACCTCACCTATTAGTCCTTTTTTTTTAATAAAGAAATAATCAAACATATTCACATATTTACTATGATATTTGCAAACATGTTGTTAATCTACATTATGTTCTAGTTTACCAATTTCTTACTGTTTGTGGTGGGGAATGTGCATATATATGTATATATGTCCGTAAATATAAAAGCATCTTCTTCCCTACATTACAAATAAAATAAGATAAATCTTGAAACTAAAAATAGGATTTTGAGTGATATACAAATGAAGATGATTGAAATATGAATGTGAGTGAGAGTGGCAATTGTCATGACCGTAAATAGGGACCTAGTAGGATTACTCTAAAGTCATCATATCACATGTGCACCTATAACATGAGGACCACCTTGCAAGTCAGAGATTACAAGACTCTAATTAATTATTCTCTTAATGTGTTATACATATGTACTTGAAAAAAAATAGTTTTTGATTCCGATATTTCCACAAATCACAAGGATCGCAAATAAATTGATATCTTACCAAAAGATAAGATAAGGCAAACTTAGACTATTCATCATCCACTATCAAAGGAAATTACTAATGGAAGGAAAGGAAGTTAAGAAAGAAAAATAAATCAAGTTTTAAGTCCTTTCTTTTAACTAAGTTTAGTCCATCAACATTCTAGTCCTCTAATTATCTTAACTGGATCTTTGATATGGTCTATGCTTAGTTCCTATCCCAATCCTAACTTTATGATTTTCCTAGAAAAGAAAACTATAGAGGGGTAAGCTACATCTAGCTTAGTGAGATATTTCCTTCAAACGTACCATAAAAAAAAATGAGCAAATTATTTTAGTTTTAAGCCTATGTTATGCATGCCATGCAACAAACACATGAGCACACAAATATGTATGGTTATCCGGAAACTATTTATAGAACGGATTTACGCTCTCCGTGTTTAGGGCTAAGGAATTGTTATAGGCCCCCATATAACCACATAGTTTTCGTAGACTTTTAGGCTCTTATGTGCCATTGAATTTTAGTAGACTTTTCAACCTATACCAGCCCCAAGCTCATATGACCATCATTTTATGTAGATTTTCCTACTCCTATCAGCTACCACTACTAGTCTCTGATCCTACGTGTGAGAGTAGTTGTCACACCTATAAAAGGGGCCTAAAAGGATTAACTTGAAGTCATCATATCACGTGTGCACTTGCAATATGAGAACTGTCTTGCAAGTCAGAGTTTTCAAGACTCCACCTGAATAATTATTTTATAAAGTTCTAATATATAAATACATTTGTGAGAAATAAAGGACATCCAATTTCCTACAATCCACCAAATCCACAGAGAATCAACATCCCCTACCAAATAATAAAGTAGAGTAGATCATTTACATTTTACATATTTTATACTATTATACAACTTGTCTAATCTATAATCTAAACTTGCTTTACATGAAGCAAAAACTCACTAACTACCCTATCCATCTAATTCTTATTTCAAACTTGTCTTCTATCTTTAAGGGTTCTTTTCCACATAGACTTAGTCCATTTTCGATGCTTTAGCTATTCCTACATAAAAACTATACGGGTGTGAGCTAATCCACAACTCAGTGAATAGCATAACCAAACCACACATCAAACAAATGTCAAACCAGTTTTATCAATAAACATATGCAATGCAACACTTAATTGTATGATATGCACAGTTTCGATGACCAAAATCCAAACCAATGAAGATTTACACTCTTTCTTGGGGAATGAAGGACTAGCTCAAGTCATTCACGTCCAGGAGAAATTGAGAACTAAGGAAGAAGAAACCTTCTCAACTCATCGTCATTTATATATACATATTATTAACATAACCTCAAAATTCCCCTTAGAAAGATCTAAAAGGGGAAGATTTTTTTAACTCTTTTATTATTTATGTAGACATTATCATCAACATAATTCCCACTTCGCCTTAGAACCTGAGAGACTCCCTAAGTATTAATCCCTAAAGCCGACTCCAACATGAAAGACGTCCTTCGATGCCTGCTTAGTTCCTGAGAAGCCAACAACTTTATTATAGTCTTAACCAGATTCACTGGACTCATCAAGCATTACCACAAAATCAGAATATTAATATGTGACATGAATATCATGCTAATACAACTTATAATGCCATGCGTGTCCGATTCATTTAAGGTTCAAATAAGATTTATATCATATTATTTAATGACCATACCAATTTCAAACAATCAACAATTCTTATTTCATAATCAACACCAAACAAATGTTATCACTTTTATTTTAATGAGTTGTCAACCAATTCAATCACCAAATAGCAAATGAATCCCCAACCCCCATGCAAAATCAATTATATGTATATTAGTATAGGTGAAACTATATTACAAACCCAAGTAAGGTGATAAGGTCAATGTTGCCCATATGATATCCTAGCCAAGCCATAAAAATCTTCTAGAGCTTCCAAAGGTTATTCATTGATTCTCGTATGAAGAAGAACAACAATCGCTCATTAACTTTCTCAATATAAACCTTATTACATTTTAGTATTCAAACTTACTTTCAATTCATTATTTTACATTTTATGGAAACATAGATTTATATTCAACTTATTAGATTAGACATTAAATAGGAACCCCCCCCCCCCCCCCCAATGTCTGCGAAGATTGCCTCACCAAGATAGACAGTTTTCATTGTCTGTCAAATTATTTATTTTCTCTTTGTGTATAGTTATTTATTACAAAACATCATCATATCATTCATATTCAAATATTCACTTTTCTTAACAACAAACATTTGAAACAATATATTTCCTATGTTAATTAGGGTTTAATCCTACACATTAAGCTAAACCAATTACAAGTTATTAAACTTTCATTAATTTAACCTTAGCCAAGTTGATTAGAATTAATCATTTAATTCAATTACTAAGTTAAGTTGACTAAACTTAATCAATCTAATTCATTTAGTTTACTAAAGTCCATTAGGTTAAGTTGAGCTTAAATTTATTAACTAATTCATTTTATACTTAAAATCCACATTAATTCTAATTAGGTGTTAAGCCTATTATATTTCAAGTTATAAACATAATTTAACTTAGTTAAGTTATAAAGAATTAATCATTTACTCTAGTTACTAAGTCATATTCACTTGTTCCATAAAAACATTGTTAGATGTCCTATAAGACCATAATTAGTCTAAATTATTTTAGTTCATTAAGTCTATTAAGTCAAGTTAGACATAAATTGATTAACTAAGTTCATTTTATATCTAAATTTTCTAAATTTGGGTTATAAATTCCTTAGTTTATTATTTTTTAAGAGATCATAAATAATATACACAACTACATACATTTAACTAGTAAAGCCATTGTGTAAGTTGATTTAGATTTGTTGTAGTTTGAAACAAATAAAATTTAAGCCTTGATGCTTTTAAAATTTCCTAAAACTTAAAACATAAAAGTTATAGAGCTCTTTTGAAGCTTTCTGTAGCATTTTGAATCACCTTAATCTGAGGCCGGATGTAAAAGTTATGATTAAAATATAAAGTAGTGTTGCGCTTGAAAAATTTGATCATAAGACGGCTGTAATCTAGGCTATATCATTAAAAATTCATGCTCCGAGGAGATCACGGGCTATATCATTCCCATGAAGAGCAATGTATCCTAGTTACGTGTTTTTCTTCTCTTTTTACCTTAATTTTATCAACTTATAACATCATATTTCAATCAAAACATCATAAAAGCAGCACACAACCTCATTTTCATAACTTTTAATACTTCTATACTCATTCTACTTCATCAAACATCTCCAAACCACTTTAGTATACCCTTCTCCATTCATACATGAACCACATACCTATCATAAATCCAACTTCTCACCTCAGTCACAGTTTTAGGTTGTTTCCCAATCCATCACTGCCTTGATCTTCTCAGGGTCTATCGATATTCCTTCTCCAGATATCACATGTCCTAGGAAAGATATACGATCTAACCAAACGTCACACTTAGATAGCATGGCGTACAACTTATGCTCACGCAAGGTCTGTAATGCCACTCTTAAGTGTTCCTCATGTTGCTCTTGCGTCTTTGAGTAGATCAAGATATCGTCGATGAAGACTATTACACATTTGTCCAATAGGGGCTTATATACTCGATTCATGAGATCCATGAAAGCTGCTAGTGCGTTGGTTAATCCAAAAGGCATCACCAGAAACTCGTAATGTCCATAGCGAGTTCTGAAAGCTATCTTTGGTATATCCTCAGGTTTAATCCTCAACTGATGGTATCCTGATCGTAGATCGATCCTTGAAAAGACACTAGCTCCTTGAAGTTGATCGAAAAGGTCATCTATCCTTGGGAGTGGATACTTGTTTTTGATGGTGACTTTGTTTAGCTCCTGGTAGTCGATGCACAAGCGCATGGAACCATCCTTCTTCTTTACGAATAACACTGGTGCTCCCTAAGGTGATACACTTGGTCGGATAAAGCCTTGATCCAACAAGTCTTGCAACTGGATTTTTAACTCCTTAAGCTCCACTGTTGCCATCCGATAAGGGGCCTTTGAGATTGGTTCTGTATTGACTAATAGGTCGATTTCGAAATCGATCTCTCTCTTTGGTAGCAATCCAGGCAATTCGTCCGGAAATACATCTGGGAACTCATTGACCACGGGTATGGATCCAAGCTTAGGCTTTTCTTCTTCTTCTTCATCCAGGTTACTAAGGTTAATCTCCCCGTCGTCCATTAACTCGAACGAATTTAACTTCACCATGGATTCTCCTTTGAATATCACTTCACATCCATTTTGGTCCTTCAACTTCACTTCCTTTTGTTTGCAATCCACTAAAGCTTTGATAGATGTCAACCAACTCATACCCAAGATTACCTCGTATTTGCTCATCTCTAAGATTATTAGGTCACACTTGGAGTGACTTCCATGTATCTCCATTGGACAGCCTTTAAGCATTTCCTTTGTCGTTACTATGCTTCCGGTGGAGGTCTTAACTCGAAAACCGGTAGCAATAGTATCTATGGGTAACCCAATTTGTTTGGCCAGGCTAATGGTGATAAAAGAATGGGTAGCTCCCATATCGAACAAAGCATAAGCGGGTTGACTAGCTACACGTATGTGCCCTGCACTCGAATTTTTTTTATACTAATTACGAGACTGGTATACTTAAGCTAATTGCAGGTATAAAACTTGTGTAGCATAGGGATTGAACGTAGGAAACTTAATAACTTGCTTTAAAAGAAAGGGTTTCGATCCTGACCTGCTACTAATCCAAAATCTGAGCCATAATCTCCATCTACGGCTGCTAGCTCTGCTCCTTCATCATCGGACTCCTCGCATACCCACTATCCTTCCAAGTTGTGTATCCTCATTCCGTGGACAGCTGCTCCAGTCCGATTCGAGTTGCTTCCTCCATTTCCATTCTTTGCTGGTACTTCTCCTCCCGTAGAACCAAACGGTCTTGCTGGTGCATTCTTCCTTTGTGGGCATTCATTGGCGAAGTGCCCAGTTTGCTTGCAAACGAAGCAAACGGTAGAAGCTTTCTTCGGGCAATCTCCTATCTTGTGACTGGGGTCTCCACAAAAGTAGCATTTGTGTTGCAGCAGCGGGCACCTCTTTGGGTAGTGCTCCTTCTTGCATTTCCAGCATGTCACACTGATCTCTAGTGTCTCCTTGTTGCTATAACACTTCCTCTGAAGCTGTGGAAGGGTTTAAACTTTTTGCTTTGGAAGCTAGGGTTGTAGCTATCTTGAGCTCTCTTTCCGAACACGAAAGTCTTCTTCTCAGGGGCTTTGCTCTTCCTTTTCTTTGCTCCCTCAATAATACGAGCCCTTTCTACCAAATCTCGGAGGGTCCTCGGGTCTAACTCCTCCAGGCGCATCCTTATATCTTCATCCAAGCCACTTAGGAACACTTGCCTTTTCAGCTCCTCACTATGCTTGAAGGACTGAGGCACGTACTGGAGTAGTCGGCTAAACTCCATCTCGTATTGCTCGATCGTCCTTCCTTTCGGGGATATATGGAGAAAGTCTCCACTATACTGAACCCTTAAGCTCCCAAGGAAATAGTTATCCAGAAACTCTCTACGAAAAACTGTCCAGGTCACGGGTGGCAACAATTCCCCACTTTTCGACTCGCACCATACTCTAGCATTAAACCGCAACATGTACGTGCCATAGTCCAGCCGCAAATGATGGGGGACTTCATAGGCGACGAACGACCTTTCTATCTGGGCTAGCCAGTCTTCAACCTCGTTTGGCTTTCCAAAATTTCAGTCAAAGTACTTGTTGCTTTTTATGAAGTATGCAAGGAACTTCTGTAGGGTCGGGGCGGCGGTGGTACTGGCAAAGGGACGGTATGAGACTCAGCTTCTGGAGCTGCAGATGCCTCAATGGTTGCTTCTAGTGCATTTGCAGCAGGCGGTGGTACGTTTTGTGTATGCTGCATGAAATTATTGACTAACCCTGTTAGTTGGTTAATGGCGGCCCACACATCTCATTGTTGATTTGGCGGAAGGTTCGGGGCTTGTTGTCCTGCCGGGGGATTCTCTGGTTTTGCTGGTATATTATTAGAGGCGCGACGTTCGCGTCTTCTACCTCTCCTACCACGTCTGTTAATTACTCTAGTTTTAGACTTTTAAAGAGATCGGAAATATCGAAAATTGCATAGAAATTACTTAAAGCAATCAAATCCAGGAATCATCAAATAAAATTGTCACGCCCCGAGGGTACTCTAGTAGTAATAAACAAGTTACACTTGAATATTATCACCAGATTACCATCAGAGAATGATAGGTTTTGAAAACAACAGGATCTTTTAAGTTGCTTGATAAGAAATAACAAATATATGAGAGAAATGAATTAGTGAATAACCATTACAAACTATTACAAACCATATATCTCTGTTGAAGTATACAACTAAATAATCTACTCTAAGAGTACATAACCACCAACTAAAATAGATCTGTAGACTTCTAGCTTCAAAGCCCTTACCGGAGCCATATTCCTGGATGTAACTAACCAGGGACGTAATGTGAACCTGAAAAGACTGTAGGAGTATGAGCGAAACCACAGCTCAGTGAATAACCAGACATACCATACATCACACAAGTTATTAACAAATAATATGCAATGCAAGCACTCAACCGTATGCACAGATACAAGTTTGGATGATCTAGAATCCAAACAGGAAAAAGATTTACGCCCTCTTTTTAATGGGTTGAAGAACAAAACTCAATGACCCACCTGCCCAGGAGAGACTAAGTACACAGGAGAGTCAACGATTTCTCGTTTTAATGTTATCACTTTGAATATAGTGGCTTCCACAAACCATCTCCTGCAATCCCCTTAGAAACTCCCTAAGTGTTAATCATTTCAAAGCGATTCTATGGGCGACGTTCTTCGGTGCCTTTTAGTTCCTCATAGGACCGCCAGACCAAAGAGAACCTTGGAAGACTCACACATTGGATCTACCAAGCAAAAACAGAGATCCGAATATTAATACGTAGCAGGCTGTCACAACCATATATGCAATAATGCAATTCGTGCAATGCATGTCCATATTATTTTGTTATGTCAAAAAGTCTTAATCAGTTTCGAGGTGACCATACATCACACCCAATCATCATTATACTACAGCACAACACCAACCATTTCGTTCTCGCTTGTATAATGATATTTTAACAATCACATAATCAGATCATATCATACTTTTATCAAACATTCATTTGATTATCTTGCATTACATATTCGACTATTTACAATCACAACTAGTGCAATATGACTGAATTACTCACCTGCTCATATCGACTCAGTCGTAGTAGTCCACTGGTAGATCTTCTAATGAGTCAAATTCACCTATTTAAAACAAAATATTCGTCAATACCGTCTAGCTAAATCTCTATGTGTGATTAGTGTCCTAGACTCGATATTAATACTTAGTATTGTCGGGTTTTTCCTATTTTTATCTCACATAATTGTTTGGTTATTTTTAGAAGTCATATTACTCAGGAAATTAACTTATTTCAATTTCCATTCTTATATATTTTATCTTGCTAAAACAAATATTAGACTAATATTACTCTAAATATTTTCTTAGTTCTAGGGTTTCAAAAGTTAATAGATAAAAATTCTAAATAGACTTAATTATTTGTATTAAAGTCATTATCTAATACATATTTATATAACAAACATATATACATACTTAGTAGATATTATATATATATATATATTCGGTTTAGGTCAAAAAAGCTTTCGTTGCAAAATTTTAGCTATAAGCCGGCTCAAGGCCGCCGGCCTAAATCCCCCGGTGCCGGTGTAAACTCATTTTAAAGAAAAATTTTCTTATCGAAAGCACCAGTGTTGAAAACTGCCGGCTTACAACGTACGCCGGCCCTACGCCGCCGGCGTAGATCTCCAGGTAGCCGGCTTACGTTGATATTTTTTGTGAAAATTATTTTACGTAGCCTCTGCTTGAGTGTAAGCCGCCTATAAGCCGCCGGCCTATCCATGTAAGCCGCCGGCGTACATCGTTTACACTGCCGGCCTTGAGGCAGCGTTGCACTGTTCATCATCTTCCTCCTCGGTTCGATTCTTTTTCTTTGATTTTTACACATTAGAAACTTACTTAAACTACTAAGAATTTATACATCATACATAAGGATATATAACAACTTTCGACACGTTTAAACACATAAATATATAGATCTCGATTTTGTGAAAGTAAAACTAGGGTTTTGAAGTTTTACCTTGTTGGAGCTCGTTTGATGAAATCCGAAGCTTGTGTTTGGGTTTAATATGTTCCTAAGGTGATTATAAGTCAGTTACAAATCATATCTTCGAATGAAAATCCTTTAAACCAAGTCCACTTACCTTTGAGCTCGTTTTTGAGGGTCTTTAGCTTTGTATTTCTTTTGATCCGAACTCGACTATTTCGATTGATTTGTTCTTTGTTTTTGGTTTGATTTGGTGGTTGTTTGAGAGTATTTTCAGACTGGAAGAGTTAAGGACTTATGGAGTTTGTTTGTTTACTCATTAATGCATTTGTTTACATATATTAGAAGAAGAGAAAGAAGGATGTCATGGCTGCTTCTCCTTGATTTTCTTCCGGTTTGATCTCATTTTGGCTGTTATTTTCACTTCATTAAATGCCAATTTGAGTTGTCAATTGGTGATTGGTCCTTGGGTCACTTTGTTTGACAAGTTTGGGTGAATTATTGTAGAATTTCGGCTCCTTCTCCTCTCCAAATTCCTCCCACCGAAAACAAGCCGCATTACATATATATATATTAGTTTATATTAATTAAATTTTGAGTTAATTATACGATTATACGGGTATATAGCTAATATTTGGAAGTTTTTGTACAAAAATATGATAAAAGTTATACAAAACACTTAGATTTTCAAATAATACAAATTTAGGTATATATATACGTAGTTAATTATTCGTATAATTTTATCTCCCGCGATTTGGATTTCTTAAGCTCATTGGGTCAATTTTTGTTTCAGGCTCCGATAGCTTAAGAAAACTCGGTTTAGAACAATAGCGTGATCCGATTATTTATTTGAAGTTTAGATTTTGAGTTATTTCAGTTTATATTTTCGTTGTGTATTTAAAATCTTGACAGTTCATTTTTGGATCATCGTTTTCTAGTTATAAGCGTATATGATCATTTATACAGTATTGGCTTAATCAGAAAAAACTATATTATATTCTAGTTTTGATACTGAACATAAATTCTTATTAGTAGCTTTTAAATTTAACTAGGAATCTCAAAATTAGGGTTTAAGTCTAAATATAAACTCATTACTACTCGTTATTCTAGTCTTGAATCATTATCGAGATCAAAACAATCATTTAATCTTTATATTCACATTTTCTATTTAAATCTATTAGTATACTAGGTTTTCGGGTCTAGATTTTAGATCATATCTTGAATTAGTTATTCAAGATACAAGATCGTTTTCGGTATTAACTAGGGTTAAAGAACTCTTTATTCGATTCCTAAATCTTTCATTATCCAAAAATCTAATATTATCCTATTATTAGACTTCAATCAGAATCTAAATCTATTATCTAGTTTATATAATCTATTAAGAAGTCGGTACTAATGTGAAAAATTCCCGGGTTTACATTCTCCCCCCCTTAAAATAAGCTTTGTCCTCAAAGCTTGAATGCGTACCTGAGTTTTCAAATGAGGATAGCTTTTCTTGATCTCCTCTTCTAATTCCCATGTAATCTCTTCTGTCTGTGGATCCCATAATACTTTGACATAGTGGATTTCTTTATTCCTGAGAACTTGCACTTTCCGGTCCAAAATCTTAACTGGATGCTTTTCATAAGTCAAATTCTCCTTCAAATCAATTGGTTCTAATTCCACTATCTTATCTGGATCCGGTACATACTTTCTTAGAACCGATACATGGAAAACATTATGTATACCAGACAAATTAGGTGGCAATGCAAGACGATATGCCAGATTCCCAACTCGTTCTAATATCTCAAATGGTCCAATATATCTAGGACTTAACTTGCCTTTTGTTTGTCTACCATGAAGACTCTTGATTGGACTTACTTTAAGTATACATGTTCTCCTTCATTAAATTCCAATTCCCTTCTTTTCAAGTCCCCAGCTCTTTTGTCTATCTTGTGCTGCTTTCATTCTTTGCTTTATCACTGAAATCTTTTCATTAGTTTCTTGAACCAGTTCAGGTCCAACCAATACTTTCTCCAAGTTATCCCAGAAAATGGTGACCGACACTTTCTACCATATAAAGCTTCATAAGGTGGCATTCCTATGCTTGAATGGTAGCTGTTATTGTACGCAAATTCCACTAATGGTAAATGTTGGTCCCAATTTCCTTTAATTCCATAATACATGCTCTCAACATATCTTCCAATGTCTGAATGTCCTTTCGTTTGTCCATCAGTTTGAGGATGATAAGCTGTACTGAAATTCAACCGGTTCCCAAAGCTTTTTGTAATCCTTGCCAAAATCTGGATACAAACCGTGGATCTCTATCTGATACTATACCAGCAGGCACACCATGCAATCTCACAATCTCCTTCAAATATATTCGTGCCAATTTCTCCAATGGATATGTCATGTTAATTGGCAAGAAATGAGCTGATTTTGTAAGTCTATCCACAATAACCCAAACAGCATCATGACCTGCATTTGTTTTAGGTAATGAGCATACAAAATCCATAGAAATTTGATCCCACTTCCACTCAGGTATTGGTAATGGTTTCAACAATCCACCTGGTTTTTGATGTTCAGCTTTGATCCTTTGACATACATCACATTTAGCAACAAATTCTGCAATATCCTTTTTCATTCCATTCCACCAATATGCATTTTTCAACTCTTGATATGTCTTTGTTTCTCCTGGGTGTATAGAATATCCAGAATAATGCTTCATGCATTAATTCCTTCCTCAAGCTTTCATCATGTGGCACACACAATCTTTTATTCATTCTCAATACTTCTTCTCCATCCACATGAAAATCTTTGTACTTTCCTTGGGATATTCCCTGTTTAATTTCTTGAATTTCAATATCCTCCTTCTGGGCTTCCTTAATTCTTTGAAGCAAAGTAGGTTCCAAAATTAGATTTCCTAACTCAGCTTCCAAACCTTGTATTGAGAATTCCAAGTTTAATCTCTCAAATTCCTTGATAAGTTCTTTTTGTTCCGTTAGAATTGAAGCCACTTCTCCATAACTTTTCCGGCTCAATGCATCCGCCACAGCATTCACTTTACCCGGATGGTAATTAATGGTAAGATCATAATCTTTAATTAATTCCAACCATCGCCTTTGTCTCATATTCAACTCTTTTTGTGTAAATATATACTTCAAACTCTTGTGATCCGTATATATTTCACATTTTGCCCATACAAATAGTGACGCCAAATCTTGAGTGCAAAAAAATAGCAGCCAATTCTAGATCATGAGTGGGGTAATTCATCTCATGTGGTTTCAATTGTCTAGAAGCATATGCTATTACTTTTCCATTTTGCATTAACACACATCCCAATCCATTTCTAGATGCATCACTATAGACAGTATATAAATCTTGTCATTGGGCAAGACCAAATTGGTGCTGATATTAACCTTTTCTTCAACTCTTGGAAACTTTGTTCACGTACATCATTCCACTCGAATTTCTCATTCTTTCGAGTCAATTGAGTTAAAGGTCGTGCAATCTTTGAGAAATCCTTCACAAATTTCCGATAATATCCTGCCAATCCCAAGAAACTCCTAATTTCAGTAACAGTTTCAGGTCTTTTCCATTCCACAATAGCTTTAACTTTTGCAGGATCAACTGATATCCCTTCTCCAGAAACAATATGTCCAAGGAATGATATACTGCTAAGCCAAAATTCACACTTAGACAATTTGGCATACAACTTATTGTCTCTCAATATCTGTAACACACTTCTCAAATTCTCATCATGTTGTTCTTCATTAGACGAATATACAAGTATATCATCTATGAA
Organism: Combretum micranthum; assembly: GCA_024138025.1. Taxonomy (NCBI): domain Eukaryota; kingdom Viridiplantae; phylum Streptophyta; class Magnoliopsida; order Myrtales; family Combretaceae; genus Combretum; species Combretum micranthum. The sequence continues at coordinate 93,232 of JAMXBD010001789.1, forward strand.
AACAATCACACAATTATCCAGCAAAGGTCTAAAAATACGATTCATCAGATCCATAAAAACTGCTGGTGCATTGGTTAATCCAAATGGCATGACCAAAAATTCATAATGACCATACCTAGTTCGGAATGCAGTCTTTGGTACATCTTCTGCTTTGATTCGATTTGATGATATCCTGACTTTAAATCAATTCGGGAAAATACCTTTGCTCCTCTCAGTTGATCAAAAAGATCATCAATCCTGGGTAAAGGATATTTGTTCTTGATAGTTACCCTGTTTAATTCCCTATAATCAATACAGAGTCTCATTGATCCATCTTTCTTTTTCACAAACAGCACGGGTGCTCCCCAAGGTGAAACACTGGGTCTGATAAATCCTTTATCCAACAATTCTTGTAACTGCACCTTCAATTCTTTCAATTCCACAGGTGCCATTCGATACGGAGCTTTTGATACTGGTTCGGTTCCAGGTATCAAATCAATTGAGAATTCCACTTCTCTGTGTGGGGGTAATCCCGGTAATTCATCTGGAAATACATCTGAGTATTCACATACTGTTCGAATGGTATGAATATCCAATTTCTTGGATTCACCTTCAGTTGCTCCAAGAATACAACCGTTCATCTCCATATCTTCTTCATTTTCCACTTCAATTGCTGTTATCCTACTTCTGACTTCTCTGAGTATCTCACCTTTATATTCTTTTCTTTCTCCTTGATTATTGACAAAAGATACTATTTTGAGATGGCAATTAACTTTTGCTTTTACAGCAGTTAACCAAACCATACCCAAAATAATATCATATTTTTGCATCTCTATCAGAATTAAATCAGCAATTGATTCATGATCTCCAATCTTTAGTGGACAACTCTTGATCATTTCCCGTGTCACCACTAAATCTCCAGTTGGCGTAGTAACTCTCAATTCTTTACTCATGCTCCCAATTGGTATTCTTATACGCCTTGCTAATCCGGTATTTATGAAAGAATGCGTTGCTCCAGTGTCAAACAAAGCATACGCAGTCTGATCCCCTACTTGAATGGATCCTAAGTATCAATTATTAAGTTCATGTTATTTTCAACTTATAAAGACTTCTACTACTCATCTACTTGTGATTGTGTCTAATAACTTTAAATAAACAATATATATTTACATACCTGCAATGAGTCCATATTCTTCGGATCAACTTCCTCCCAAATATTTTCTTCATCTCCTTCCTCTATCTCCACATTCTCTACAGGACTTCCATACATAGCAAAACTCTGGCCGTCGCACTGGCTTTGTTGCATTCCATTTTTCGATCCTGAGGCTCCAATCACTCCTTTAGATTGTGAAGATCCAGTTATTGCACTCGCTTTCTGTGGACAATTGGGTGATATGTGCCCAACTTTATTGCATATGAAGCAAGTAGCAGTTTTTCTCTTTGGACAATCGTTTATCATATGCCCACTGTCCCCACAATAATAACATTTGTTCTGTAATTGTGGACAATACCTTGGGTAATGAGAACCTTTACATTTCCAACAAGTACATTATTCTTCCCCATTACTCCTCCTTTGTTCACATTGAAAGGTTTGAAGAATTTAACCTTCTTAGGCACAGAACTTGCTAGAACCATCATACATTCTTTTCCCGAACATAGTTCCTTTCTTATACCTCTCAAGTTCATACTTCCTTGCACGTTCAATAACGAGCTTTTTCCAACATAGCTGCAAAGTTATCAATCTCAAATTCAGCAAGTCTTCTTTGGAAATGAGGTTCGAGTCCAGCCATGAAAGTCTGTCTCTTAAGTCATCACTGTCCCGATAAGCATCTGGAGCAAATTGCAACAACCGATTAAACTCATGCTCATATTCATCAATGGTTTAGCTCCTTGGGTCAAATTCATCAGGTCAGTGCTATACTTTGCTTTTAGGCTGCTTGGAAAATATTCCTTCAAAAATTCTCGTTTGAATACTTCCCAAGTAATTGGTTGGGACAAACTTCTTTGTTTCGAATTCCACCATATCCTTGCTCTTAACCTTAATAAATAAGTTCCATAGATACTTTCAAAGCTTCAGGCTTGAAAAACATCAAGGGATCGCTCAATCTGAGCTAGCCAATCTTCAGCTTCCTCTGGCTTTCCCGGTATTCCCTCAAAATATCTGTTGCACTTAATGAATTCCGGCAACAAATTCCTCTGAGGTCGTAAAGGTGGTGGTGGTGGCAATTCCTGTTCATATTGAGGGGGTCCTTGTACCTCAGCAGCAGACTCATTTGGATTCACTGGTCCATTTTCCTGAAATTGAACCGGTGGAGTATGCCTTTCATTCCTTCTAGGATTTGGTGGAGTCATTGCTGGTGCTCCAACAGGTGGTGCTCATTTGTGGCTTGCATATTTTGCAAAGCTTGCAAAATCAAAACATTTTGTTGTTGAAGACTTTGTAAAACATCCTCAATTCGGTTTTGAGGTTGCAGGAGCATCTATTGGTGGATCCCGAAATTCTGGCATTTCTACTTTTATTTCTTCCCCTTGGCATTCTATTAACATTAAACATATTACTTAAGTCAGATCATAACTCGTCTTATCAAAAGTCATCAAGATCATTCATATATATATGCAACACATATATATACATAACCAAAATACATCAAAGCTTTTCATGGTTAGTGCATTATGTACATATCCAAAAATTGCACTACCCTAACTTAGCTTCCTATCATAGTCATCAAAAGATACATATATAAGTCATCAAAAGTCTACTAATATCGTCCTGTAATGTCATCATAACAGATAATACACATCATCATATAACTCAAGTCAAACTCAGGGACTGGGATGAAGACGACCCTTGCCCTTCTCCTGAGGGCCTAATCGTGGATAATCATCCTCTCCCTCAGAACTACTATCATCATCTCAATCATCACACTCTCGTCCCTGGAGGTGCCAAAGTCAGGGCTGTGTCCATCACCCTAATGCCTCTGGGTGCTGGCCTCCTCTCATCCTCAGCTCTAGATGGAATATCTCTCTCAATCCATCCTCCCTGTGCTGATCCAATCCATCTGGCATAATTATAATCTGAGACATACTTCTCTGCCTCAATCCTTCTTTTCTTACCCTCTCTCATCTAACAGCTCTGTGGTGATACTCCTCATGTGGACAGTAGTCTGAACTGTCTCCTGTACTACTCGATCCTGTACTGCAGCAGGACGCTGGAACTCACCTGCTATCTCAGGGATAATAGGCGGTTTCCTCATCAACATGCGTCTAGAGTGACTGCACCTGCTAGTCGTGCAAGCATCAAATCATCATCATAGGCCGCATCACCTCTACCCGGGCATGATCCTGCCTCACATCATGAGCATAGACTGCTCCTCTGCCAATATCTACCCAGACTCTAAAATCTGGGAGCTCTGGTCTCTCTGATCTGGATGAGACTATAAATGCTATGTTATCAATCTCCAGACCACCTCCTTTCTGCACTATCAGCCTCTCAAATCTGTAGAGCGTCTCTATAGCTGATCCATTATCTGGAAAAGCCCGCTCCATCAAGAATAACCAGCCTTTAAACAAAGGCAATAATCCTCGCTTCCAGGTGCTGAGGATCTCATCCAAAGTCTTAGTAATCCCGCTCAGATACAAGTCCTCTACCAGAACTCGTAGTCTGCGCCTGTAGTCTGTCAAAGTCTCCTCCTCCTGCATACTAAAGATCTCCCATCTAATGTGACACGTAGCAGGATTAGTCTGCACACACAATAAAATTTGCATGATTAATAATAATCACACATACTTTATTCCTAGTTGTGCAGTATAATTCTACCCATGACTACCCAACTACTACTAATAATGCTACTAACTAAATCTAATTTACTACATTCACTAAATGCAATTCTTTCACATATTCATCTTTCTTATTCTAGCAACCATGCTCTGATACCAACTTAATTCTGTCACGCCCCGAGGGTACCCTAGTAGTAATAAACAAGTTACACTTGAATATTATCACTAGATTACCTTCAGAGAATGACAGGTTTTCAAAACAACAGGATCTTTTAAGTTGCTTGATAAGAAATAACATATATGAGAGAAATGATTTAGTGAATAACCATTACAAACTATTACAAACCATATATCTCGTTGAAGTATACAACTAAATAATCTACTCTAATAGTACATAACCATCAAACTAAAATAGATCTGTAGACTTCTAGCTTCAAAGCCCTTACCGGAGCCATATTCCTGGATGTAACTAACCAGGGACGTAAAGTGAACCTGAAAAGACTGTAGGAGTATGAGCGAAACCACAGCTCAGTGAATAACCAGACATACCATACATCACACAAGTCATTAACAAATCATATGCAATGCAAGCACTCAACCATATGCACAGATACAAGTTTGGATGATCTAGAATCCAAACAGGAAAAAGATTTACGCCCTCTTTTTAATGGGTTGAAGAACAAAACTCAATGACCCACCTGCCCAGGAGAGACTAAGTACACAGGAGAATCAACGATTTCTCGTTTTAATGTTATCACTTTGAATATAGTGGCTTCCACAAACCATCTCCTGCAATCCCCTTAGAAACTCCCTAAGTATTAATCATTTCAAAGCGATTCTACGGGCGACGTTCTTCGGTGCCTTTTAGTTCCTCATAGGACCGCCAGACCAAAGAGAACCTTGGAAGACTCACACATTGGATCAACCAAGCAAAAACAGAGATCCGAAATATTAATACGTAGCAGGCTGTCACAACCATATATGCAATAATGCAATTCGTGCAATGCATGTCCATATTATTTGTTAAGTCAAATCTTAATCAATTTCGAGGTGACCATACATTACACACAATCATCATTATACTAGCACAACACCAACCATTGCGTTATCGCTTGTATAAAGATATTTTAGCAATCATACAATCAGATCATATCATCTTTCAACAAACATCATTTGATTATCTTGCATTACATATTCGACTATTTACAATCACAACCAGTACAATATGACTGAATTACTCACCTGCTCATACCGACTCAGTCGTAGTAGTCCACTGGTAGATCTTCTAATGAGTCAAATTCACCTATTTAAAACAAAATATTCATCAATACATCTAGCTAAATTCCTACATGTGCTTGTGTCCTAGACTCGATATTAATACTTAGTATTGTCGGGTTTTTCCTATTTTATCTCACATAATTGTTTGGTTATTTTTAGAAGTCACATTACTCAGAAATTAACTTATTTCAATTTCCATTCTTATATATTTTATCTTGTTAAAACAAATATTAGACTAATAATCTTAAATATTTTCTTAGTTCTAGGGTTTCAAAAGTTAATAGATAAATTCTAAATAGACTTAAATATTGTATTAAAGTCATTATCTAATACATATTTATATAACAAACATATATACATACTTAGTAGATATATATATATATATATAATTCGGTTTAGGTCAGAAAAGCTTTCGTTGCAAAATTTTAGCTGTAAGCCGGCTCAAGGCCGCCGGCCTAAATCCCCAGGTGCCGGTGTAAATCATTTTAAAGAAAAATTTCTATCGAAAGCACCGGTGTTGAAAGCTGCCGCTTACAACGTACGCCGGCCCTACGCCGCCGGCGTAGATCTCCAGGTAGCCGGCTTACGTTGATTTTACGTGAAAATTATTTTACGTAGCCTCTGTTTGAGTGTAAGCCGCCTGTAAGCCGCCGGCCTATCCATGTAAGCCGCCGGCGTACATCGTTTACACTGCCGGCCTTGAGGCAGCGTTGCACTGTTCATCATCTTCCTCCTCGGTTCGATTCTTTTTCTTTGATTTTTACACGTTAGAAACTTACTTAAACTACTTCTAAGAGTTTATACATCATATATAAGGATATATAACAACTTTTAACACGTTTAAACACATAAATATATAGATTTCGATTTTGTGAAAGTAAAACTAGGGTTTTGAAGTTTTACCTTGTTGGAGCTCTTTGAGTGCAATCCGAAGCTTGTGTTTGTGTTTAATATGTTCCTAAGATGATTTTAAGTCAGTTACAAATCATATCTTCGAACGAAAATCCTTTAAACCAAGTCAACTTACCTTTGAGCTCGTTTTTGAGGGTTTTAGCTTTGTTTTCTTTTGATCCGAACTCGACTATTTCGATGATTTGTTCTTTGTTTTTGTTTGATTTGGTGGTTGTTTGAGTATTTTCGGACTGGAAGAGTTAAGGACTTATGGAGTTTGTTTGTTTACTCATTAATGCATTTGTTTACATATATATAGAAGAAGAGAAAGAAGGATGTCATGGCTGCTTCTCCCCTTGATTTTCTTCCGGTTTGATCTCATTTTGGTTGTTATTTTCACTTCATTAAATGCTAATTTGAGTGTCAATTGGTGATTGGTCCTTGGGTCACTTTGTTTGACAAGTTTGGGTGAATTATTGTAGAATTTCGGCTCCTTCTCCTCTCCAAATTCCTCCCACCGAAAACAGCCGCATTACATATATATATATATATATTAGTTTAATATCCTAATTAAATTTTGAGTTAATTATACGGATTATACGGGTATATATCGGCTAATATTTGGAAGTTTTTTGTACAAAAATATGAGTATAAAGTTATACAAAACACTTAGATTTTCCAAACAATACAAATTTAGGTTATAAATATACATAGTTAATTATTCGTATATTTTATCTCCCGCGATTTGGATTTCTTAAGCTCATCAGGTCAATTTTTGTTTCAGGCTCCGATAGCTTAAGAAAACTCGGTTTAGAACAATAGCGTGATCCGATTATTTATTTGAAGTTCAGATTTTGAGTTATTCATCAGTTTATATTTTCGTTATGTATTTAAAATCTTGACAGTTCATTTTTGGATCATCGTTTTCTAGTTATAAGCGTATATGATCATTTATACAGTATTGAGCTTAATTCATAAATCAAACTATATATATATGTCTAGTTTTAATACTGTACATAAACTCTGATTAGTAGCTTTTAAATTTAACTAGGAATCTCAAAATTTGGATTTAAGTCTAAATATAAATTCATTGCAACTCGTTATTCTAGTCTTGAATTGTTATCGAGATCAAAACAATCATTTAATCTTTATATTCACATTTTCTATTTAAATTTATTAGTATACTAGGTTTTCGGGTCTTAGATTTTAGATCATATCTCGAATTAATTATTCCAGATACAATATCTCGTTTTCGGTATTAACTAGGGTTAAAGAACTCTTTATTCGGTTCCTAAATCTTTCATCTATCCAAAAATCTAGATATTATCCTATTATCAGACTTCAATCAAAATCTAAATCTATTATCTAGTTTATATAATTATTATGAAGTCGGATACTAATGTGAAAAATTCCCGGGGTTTACAAAAATACTTGCATTCAAAAGGAGGAAATTAATAATTCGTACATAACCTTGAGAAGGTGGAAACCATTCCCATCAAAAGATAATTGTTCAAAGTAAAACATAGAAAAGCAAAACATAATGCATTGAAACAAAGATAAGCCTAGGAAAAAGCTAGGTTGGACTTGTTGGGTTATGCTCCCTTCTCCTTTCCTTCAATCTTCTTACGGGGACGATGCTGGGTTCGCACTCCTACTAGTGGATCCTTTGTGTCGTTTGACGAATTGTTGTAGGTATTGACTCACAGTCATTCTCTTTCCTCGGTATCGTGAGGTGATCTCTGCTTAAGACGACCAAACCTCATCATTCATGGAAATCCTCTCTCCATGGGTTGTGCCATTCGTTTCTTCCGGTTCTTCTTCTTCCTCTGATGCCATTGCCATTGTGGGGGTCTGGGATCTGCTTCTCAGGAACCTATTTGGATTAAAAACATTGTTCCTTCTTCCCTCCTCCTCAGAATCGGAATTCATTACGGGGTTATTCCTTGTAACGGTCTCCATTGGCACGTCTTGGCTCAACCTTCAGGGAGGTGCCTGATTGGGGATCAAAGGGCTGTCTTCCCAGAGAGATGTAGATTGGGTCTCTTCAGGCTCCGAGTCCTCATTCGAATCTCCTTCAAGGCTACCGTTTGTCTCTCCATTTCCTTTGTTTGCTTGGGCTTCTTCCATGATGAAGTCCTCGTCCGGGATAACATCTAGTTGCATTCCGACGGAGTTGGGCTGAGTGTTGTACTTCGATGGCGTAGGGACAATTCGTCGGTAAGCCGCATACCAATAAAATCGATCTTCAGCATCTGCTTTCAGCTACTCAGTATGATCTGCCAACTCATCATGTGCGTAGATGTACAGGAGGCCTAGCTTGTTCCAAGTCCGGAAGTCTGGTTCCTGTCGTTCTTCTCCTACTTTCAAAATGAAGGTCATTTGCTGTAGCATGGTCTCCCGATACATGAAAACCATCATTCCTTCGACCACATAGATAATTTTGATGTCACTCCATCTACGATTGCTTACAGCGTCAAATCTCAGTTCCTGGGGCAAGTTCCTCCATAGGGAATGTTTCAGTCTTTTCTTCCATAACTTGAACATTCGCGGGTGGTCCTGGGCCTTCCAACTAACGCGAACTCCTCACACAGAACCCTTAGTCTAAGGCGGTAGTTCACGAAGGTCTCGTCATGGTCCTTAAGGAAATGTCGGGATTTTTCCTTAACCTCAGGGAAAGTCAGCTATCAAGGAAAACAAAAGGGGATTAGCTCTTAAGCTAGAATTTATCTTGTTACTATCTATCTTAAGGTCTATTTCTACTATCTTATATCTACAACTTGCGCTCTGATACCAACTTAAACTGTCACGCCCCAGAGGGTACCCTAAACGTGGCAGTCCACCGCATACAATACTAAAGCTAATGGATGACAACCATAGTCATTCAGGAGCTTCGATTATTATATGCAAGGCGTGCTTCCAAGATAGTAGGAGACTCATGGTAGTGTTACGTTTAAGTAGATAGCAAAACAAGTATGAACTTAAGTAGATATTCATAAGATCTTCATTTCATCATAAATTCCTACATCATCATAGGGGCATTCCCCCGTCTTAAAGTCTTTGATCAACAATACTAACATCAAAATAAACATATCTACTACATAAGGCTACTATAGAGATTTTTCCTAGAAGTCTATGTTCAAAACTAAAACTACATAAACTTCCTCCAAAAACTCCTAGTAGCTTGCACTCGTACCTGGCATACGGGGCTCCTCGGGGCCAACCATAGGTAATCATACTGTAATAGAAAACTATAAGGGTATAAGCATGACTAGCTTAGTGAGATAATTCCAACTATAAGACATTTCCGAAAATCAATCAAGTATTTAATCAAAGCATATGGAAATGCACTAATCATGTGAATAAACAAGATACACATGATTAACCGGAAATCAAGTGTAGCATGGATTTAACGCCCTCTATGACAGGGGTTGGGAGGTTACAGGCCCATACGACCATCAATATCTGCAGATTTACCGGCTCCTGCTTGCCCTGTAGACTTTCCGGCTCCTACTAGCCATCATGTAGACTTACCGGCTCCTACCAGCCACCACTACCCTTTTCCTCGTTTCCCGACATGAAGAAAAGTAGTGAACAAATGCGACTTAGTAATGATATGCATGAATAAATTTCAATTAAACATTTAACCATATAAGTTGAATTTCATATTAAAGGCGATCATCCATAATTTCATCATCTCAATACACAAGTCACACTTTATTTATCATATCGTCTTTCGATATACCTAACTTTCATTCAACAATTATTTCATGACAATTGTTCATTTATCTTTTCCTAATTTTCTAGTGCTACTAATTACAAGCACAATCAAGGAAATGAACTTAGGAAAAGAATTAACTCACTCCATATCGGTGGATCTAATCAAAGTAGTCCTCCGGATAGACGATCTCGGGTCCTTCGTCACCTAAACAAGATGAAATACCCAAAATGAGTCTTTCATAAGACTTCTATTCTTGAAGATTCTAAAATTCTCTTAAAATCGCGGTAAAAATCGTATAGAAGGAAATTCCAACTTAAAATGGCCATAACTTGCTCATTTTAACTCGGAATTTCGCGTATAATATACCGTTTTCTACCTGCTCGAAACGATCTACACATTTATAAGCTTATATTCATAAAACTAGGTCGTTTGGGTTCCGAAAAGATAGCGACCAGATTTGCCACGAATTTGCAAGAACTTGTTTTCCTTCTTGTAAACAAAGCTCATTTGAAAAGATAAATATTTCAAGTATTTTATAAGCTTTTGAAAGGTAAATACATATATGTAATGACTCATGACAAATGTATGAAGTAAATGAAGTTGTCTCAACTTTATAAAAAGTAAGGTTTTAAAAGACTTGCACTTGAGATTCTTATTAGAATACTCATTTTACTTTTGGAAGGATTCTGGAGTTATTTGAGAAGAATATTTCTAAAATTAATCTTCTTGTAGTTACTTTAAATCCTTAAGGAGTAGTTTTATTTTCTAAACAACTTTCAAAATGTTACTTTTGTTGCTTTATAATGATTTCAAAAGAATTTCTAATTCTTGATGAAAGATAAGCTTTTCATGAACTCTTTTGTTTATTTGAGAAAAATCTTTTCCAAGCATGTTCTTGAGTTTCTAAGAAATCTATTTCCTACATCTATTTGAAATGAACCTTTAGTTTAAGAAGACACTTCTTTATTAAATTTTTGTTGAGACAAAAACATTATGTTCATGCATGAATATGAATCATAAACTATGAAAATATGAAAAGAACATAATAACGTAAAAGAATAAACATATAAAATAAATCAAGTATTGAGACCTTAGCTTCATCAAGGTACCCCGGGACTAAGAAAAGACTAGTCCCAAAAAGAAAAGAAAATGTTTTGACTTGATGAGGACAAGTCTAAGACTAGAATGACTAGTCTTAAAATCAACTTGAAATTAAATAAATTGCATTGAAGTAAATAAATTGCATGAAAGGTAAATTAATTGCAAGACTATGAGCTTATATGCTCTAAATAGTATATATAGCCATATAGATATGTTAGATAGTAATGAACATAAAAGAAACATAAATGAACATAAAGAAATTGTGATTATGAACAAAAACAAAGTATGAACCTATTGTTGCTTTCTTAACCTTCATGGTTTTAGAAAACCACATTAAGTTCATACTAAGTAGATGAACATGAAGACTTCTTGAAGAATTTTTACCTAAAGGAGATGAGCTAAAGAGAACTTCTTGGAGAGAAATTCTTGAGAGATTTTGAGAGAGTAACTTTAGTATAGAAGTGGTGTGAAAGAAGTGAAGGTATGAGGGGGTATTTATAGGAAAATGTGGGAGATAATTTGTGTTAATTAAATAAATAAAAATAAAACAATTTGATGCATGGAGGGGGTGTGGCCGGCTCCATTTGAGTGTATTGGGAGGGGAGAAATTTATTTTTTTGTTATTTTGTTAATTAAAAGTAAGAAATGAAAGATGTGAAGTTGTATTGGAAAAGAAAATGTGTAAGAAATAGGTGTATGGCTTGTAAGAATAGGTTGTAAGAAAAAGTAGAGATAGATGAATAGTGTAGAATAGTAGAAAATAGTGTAATGTAAAAGTGGACATGACAATTTAATGCCGTTAGTAAGAAAATACGCGTATAAAGGCGATATCTGATATTTCTAGTTACCGAAAAATTACGAAATTGATATTTTTGGAAATCTTACATTTTTCCGAGTCTAACGGTATATTCGGAATAATTTTCCTACTCCGGGCTTCCGGACACGTTTTTTAAGAACTATGTCCGATCGGGTTCAAAGGACACTCGAAATTCTCCAATCTGATTTTTTACGCAATCTATAACTATTACGAACCATTATGGCAAACTTTTCCAACCTCGTTTTCTAGGGCTAGAGAAAATGGCAATGCCGGACTTAAGCAGTTACGGTAAACTAGGGTTTTGGTTGACTTAAGAATCCGTTCGAATTCTGATTAGGGTTTAGATTTTTAATTTGGATAAAAAAAAAATTCGGGGACTTACAACTAGCTAATCCATTCTAGGAAAATATAAACCAATAATCCTAAGCAGAACCATAGGCTTACGGCTTTTAAGCCCTTGCCGGAGCCATGTTTCTGGAAGTAACTAACCAAAGTCGAAGCGTAAACCTGAAAAGACTGTTGGAGTATGAGCGAAACCACGGCTCAGTGAATAACAAGACATATTACACATCAAACAAGTTATTAACAAATTGAATGTAATGCAATCACTCAAACATATGCTCATATACAAGCTTGGATGGTCTAGAATCCAAACAAAAAAAAGATTTATACCCTCTTTTTAGGGTTGAAGAACATTTGCTTTATGACCCACCTGCCCAAGAGAGACTATGTTTACAGGAAAATCAACGATTTTTCGTCTTAGGGTTATCACTTTAAATATAATAACAGTTTTAACTGACCATTTCCTGTATCCATCCTTAAAAACTCCCTAAGTATTAATCATTTCAAAGTGATACTACAGGTAGCATTTTTCATTGCCACTTAGTTCCCATAGAACCAACGGAACAAAGAAAACCTTAGAAAAACTAACACTTTAGAAAAATCAAGCATTAACAGAGAACCGAAATATTAGTACATAGCAGGCTGTCACCCGTTTGTATATGCAATAATGTAGTATGTGCAATGCATGACCAGATTATTTTAATAAATCAATAATTCTTATTTAATTTCATGGTGATCATACATTACACACAATCATCATCATACCATTGTATTATCACTTTTGTAATGGTAGATTAGCAATCATAAAACCAGATCACAACACATTTCCATCAAATTATTCATATTATTATTATATTTACATTACATATTCAGCTAATTACAAGCACAAACAGTATAATATGACTGAATTACTCACCTGCTCATGATGACTTAATCGTAGTGATCTGCCGGAGGGTCCTCTATGGTATCAAAGTCACCTATTAAGATGAATAAAATATTCATCAATATAATATAGATTATATAACTAAACTCCTATATGTGTCTAGTGTCCTAAATTGATATTTATCAATTGTTTTTGTAGTTATTAACACTATTTTTACGTTATTCTTAATTTGACTTATAGTAGTAACTCAAATTCGTTTATTATCGCTTAATGTCGTCGTGTTTTTCTTAATCTGTTTCACATAATTATTTTGTCATTTTTAGAAGTCACATTATTCACAAATTTAGCTTATTTCAATTTTCATTCTTACATATTTATCTATATAGAACAAATATTTGATAATTATAGTTATTATTAACACTTAATATTTCCCTATAATTCTAGGGTTTTTAGAAGCTATCAAGTATTAAATATTGTTATTCTAAATATTTGTATTTATTTTTCTACTTAGTAAATTCTATGTTAACATATATATATATATAATATGTGTAATATACAGAAATAAAGATGAAAATATAATAAATTATTAATCATGAGATGATATAAGATAAGTTTAAGGTCAAAACAAGTAAATTGTAAAGGTTTAAGTTTGGTTGTAGAATAAATGTTGATGTTCAGATTTCTGTAATTTTTGATAGATTGTATGCCGCCTCCTAGAGAATCTACGCCGCCGGCGTAGAAACGGCGTAAGAAGGGAACAGTACGTTTTTCTTAATGCTGGGTAGAAAGCCACTGGTGTACGCTAGGGTTTCTCTTAACGTCGGCTGAAACGCCGTCGGTGTAGGTCATGGATTTACCGGCATATATGGTAGGATTGAAGTTCTGGGAATTCAAAGCCTCAATGAACGCTGCCAGCGCTCGTGTAAATTTTGCCAGCGTAGGGCTGGCGTATGACCAAATTCATACAAATACGAGACGCGAAAAACAGTTTTGATAGAAACGTTTATTCATATTTCTCCTTTGTATAAGAGAGTTTTGGAGTGTTCTTGGAGATCTAGGCTTGGAGAATTATCCGGAGGGTGTTTTTGATCCAAAGTAAGTGATTTTAACCTTCTCTCATGGATTAAATACGAATTTGTACGAGTTTGCTTAAGGTTTTGTTGTGTTCTTGAAGGAAAAACGTGGGAAAGATTTAGATCTTAGATTTAATCTGTCTCGATTGTATAATAAGTGAATGTTGTGATTAAAACAAGTAAGTATAATGTTCTCATATAAGATTTATACGAATTGCATGCAAATTCTAAGGATTATGTGATTTGTTTGCATGAAAGAAACCCTAGATTTGGTTGGGATACGAATTTGTGGATGTGAGTTGGATTTTTGTGATCTAAATCAGTAAGTTTCATCTTTTCTTTGATGGAGTTGAATAATGTGTGATTAGATGATCATTATGTGTTCTTCTTGTCATATAATATTACGGTTTTGAAGGATTATCGAATTCTATAGATTTTTGTGAAAGATTGATCGGGTTAGACAGTACAACTTGGTGATTTCTTTGTCAGGTTAGGATTTCAGGAGTTATAGTACATTAAAAATTGTTTATATCATGTTCTTATTTGTTATATATATATATGTATGTTGTTGACAAGAATTTGGAGATTTGGGTTTGTTGTTGTATTGCTAATATTGTTTGAAGTATTGTGGAGATTCGGGAGATTTGGTTGTGGTTGAGTGTTGTCAATAAAGGATTTTTAGGAGATTCATATTGGAGTTCCTGAAACTGAGAAAGGTACCACCAATCCTTGCTTGCTGTTTTTGCCTGTAAGTTTAGTATTGATTAAATGCTTATAGGAACAGAATTTCTTAATAAACCTAATTGTTATTCGGATTAATAATTGTATGGTTGATTGTGCTTGGCTTTGACCAGTAAAGACTTAGCAGACAGTGATACTAGTGAGGTACCTTGATGATCTTGGTGTGAGGTTGTCCCTAGTGGACTCGTGCCTTGATATGATTCTGGCAGAATTAGGTGTTCTAGATTTGGGTGTTTGGGGAGTACCCACTCATCCATATATGTATGTGATTATTTTTTTCAAAGAGTTGTATGATTTTCAATAGGGTCTAAGTAACTCCCAGTTCAGGATTAGAGTATACCTAATACTGGACTGTGTTGATTTGTTAGCTTAAGAAAGATAATAATATGACTGTTTGCACTAGTTTAAGTTGCATGAATTACCTGTCTATTGTATGTGCATGTGCATTTGTTTTTGGATTGGAGTTATCGTACTGGGCGTCGCCGCTCATTCTTTTAAAATTTCAGGTACAGGTGAAGAAGATATAGTGTATGATTTTTCGAATATGACTTATTCTTTGATAAGGGAGATGGCGATAGTGGACCTGACTACCCAGCCGAGAGTTAGGCTTCATATATCAAATTTCTAAGAAAAGACATAATTTGATCATTTGGAATTGTAGTTGGATGCTTTTATTGGTTTTACATGAAAAGATTTTAATGTAAACAGTTTTTAGTTTCTATTGAATTTGTTGACTATGATGTCAACTTGGATTTTATACTTGAACAAGGAGTTTTTTTTTTTTTTTTTTTATGAAGTATGAGTTTTTAGTTTTAACAGGTTTTGTATCCCATGAGATACCCTATGAGTGTTTACAGGTGATGATTGTATTATTGTGGATAATAGAGCTTTTGCGTGTCCTATAAAAAGGGGATACGTAGTGGGTTGTAATGCTTTATTTTAGGGTGTTACAATATGTTTATAATTATTATTATATATATATATATATCCTTCCATGAAATACAAATTTTACATAAGGAAAAAGAGTTTGTACATAGGCTCTTATGCCGCCGGCGTTGAAACCCACATGCCGGCTTTCTTTAGTTTTTCATTTTATTTCATATCGTTTGCGCTGGCTTGTAAGTCACCAGCTTTCCCATGTACGCCGGACCATACGCTGCCGGTGTATAATCCCAGATAGCCTGCATTCATTCATGTTACATTACGTAGCTTCTGTTCCAGTGTAAGCTGTCTCTACTCTATCGGCTTACCCTCGTAAGCCACCGGCATTCAACGTTTACACTGCCAACTTAGGGATTGTGTTGACACTATTCATCATCTTCTCCGATGAAACAATTCATATTTCTTCAATTTTCTACGTCATAAACATTCTCAAACCATTCCTAAGTGTTTCTATGTCATGTATCTATACATACATCAACTCATAATGCATCTACATGTATGTAATCTTAAATTTTCGAATTTAGAAAAGGTACAACTAGGGTTTTCGAATTTTACCTTGCTTAAGCTTGTTCGGTGGAATTTGAAGCCTGTTCTTGGGTTAATAATGATCCTATGATCATTAGAGATTAGTTTCAATCCTTGTTTTTAACAAATACCAAGTCGAATTACAACAACTAACCTTGTTCCCAGATTATGCGTTTTTCGTGTTGTATTCTTCTTTGATTCGAACTGGGATTATTAGAGTGGTTTGATTTCTATTTTTAGGTCATTTTTGCTGCTACTTAGGAGTTTTTTTGATCTGGAAATTTTGAGCTTAAGTGGGAGTTGTTTGCTTGTCCATTATGAAGCTTAAACCTATATATATAGAAGGAAAAAGAAGAAGACTGTTGGAGCGTTTCCTTCGCTAATTTGCATCTGAATTTTCTACAATTAAACACTGTTTTATCAGTTGTTTTTGTTGTCATTAATGAGGGGTTGAGTTGGCAAGGTTTGATTGGCTTAATGAGTTGATTTTGTTGACCTTATATGCATTATTTGAACAAATTTCGGTTCTCCAATCTCAAGGGAATCTAAGCCCTTCATTTTGCACAATTTGTAACCAAAAATGAATCAAGTCATTATATAGTATTATTAGTTAGTTAATTATCTTAGTTTTAGGATAATTTAATAAGTTAAAAACGGATACAAATTAGCTAATATTTGAGATTTTTTTTTCAGAAAATATTTTTATAGGATTCTACAAAATGTTTAGTATCACGCCCCGAGGGTACCCTAATAGAAATAGATAAGTCACACTTGAATACTAACACTAGATTACTTTCAGAGAGTGACATGTTTTCCAAATTACCAAGATCTTTTAGTTGCTTCGATAAGAAATGATAAATACATGTAAGAAATAAATTAGTAAATAACTGCTATCTTAATCATAAAGTATTTTAGATTATTACAAACCATGTAGTCTTCTTGTAATTCTCTATACACATAACTGATAAGATAACACTAGCTAATCTACTCTAGGAAAATATAAACCGTTAATCCCAAGTAGAACCATAGGCTTCCAGTTCTTAAGTCCTTACCAACCAGTGTCGAAGTGTAAACCTGAAAAGACTATTGAAGTATGAGCGAAACCACGGCTCAGTGAATAACCAGACATATTACACATCAAACAAGTTATTAACAAATCATATGTAATGCAATCACTCAAACATATGCTCAAATATAAGCTTGGATGATCTAGAATCCAAACAGGAAAAAGATTAACGCCCCTTTTTAGGATTGAAGAACATTTACTTTATGACCCACCTACCTAAGAGAGACTAAGTTTACAGGAAAATCAACGATTTCTTGTGTTAGGGTTATCACTTTAAATTTAATAACAGTTTTAACTGACCATTTCTTGTATCCATCCTTAGAAACTCCCTAAATATTAATCATTTCAAAGCGATACTATGGGCGGCGTTCTTCATTGCCACTTAATTCCCGTAGAATCAACAGAACAAAGAAAACCTTGGAAGAACTAACACTTTAGAAAAACCAAGCATTAACAGATAATCGAAATATTAATACGTAGCAAGCTATTACCCATTTGTATATGCAATAATGCAGTATGTGCAATGCATGACTAGATTATTTTAATAAGTCAATAGCTCTTATTCATTTTCATGGTGATCATACATTACACACAATCATCATCATACTACTTTACATCATCATACCATTATATTACCACTTTTGTAATGATAGATTAGCAATCATACAATCAGATCACAACACATTTCCATCAAAACATTCATTTTATTATTATTGTCTTTGCATTACATGTTCAGCTATTTACAAGCACAAACAGTATAATATGACTGAATTACTCACCTGCTCATGGTGACTTAGTCGTAATAATCTGTCGAAAGATCCTCTATGGTATCAAAGTCACCTATTGAGATGAATAAAGTATTCATCAATATAATATAGATTATATATCTAAACTCTTATATGTATCTAGTGTCCTAAATTGATATTTATCAAGTTTTGATACGTATTAATACTAATTTTATGTTATTCTAAACCTAACTCATTATAGTAAATCATATTCATTTATTATTGCTTAGTGTCATCGTATTTCTCCTAATCTGTTTCACATAATTATTTTGTCATTTTTAGAAGTCACATTATTCGTAAATTTAGCTTATTTCAATTTCCATTCTTACCTATTTTATCTATATAAAACAAATACTTGATTATTATAGTTGTTATTAACATTAATATTTTCCTAAAATTCTAGGGTTTTTTAGAAGTTATCATATTGCTATTCTAAGTATTTGTATTTATTTTTATTTAGTAACTTCTATTTTGACATATAAATATATAAATATAATTATTCATTCGTGAAATACAGATTTTTCATAAGAAAATAGGTTTGTACATCAGCTCTACGCCGCGGCGTTGAAACCCAAATTCCTACGTTCTTTTGTTTTACATTTTATTTCATATCGTTTGCACTGGCTTGAAAGCATCAACTTTTCACGTACGCCGAACTATATGCCGCCGACGTATAATGCTAGTTAGCCGGCATTCGTGTATTTTACGTAAGAATAAGTTTTACGTAGGTTTTGTTTCGATGTAAGCCGTCACTACACTGCCGGCCTACTCTAGTAAGCCGCCGGCATTCAACGTTTACACTGCCAGCGTATGGACAGTGATGATACTGTTCATCATCTTCTCCGATGAAACAATTCATATTTCTTAAATTTCTACATAATAAACATTCTTAAACCATTCCTAAGTGTTTCTATAGCATGTATATATACATACATCAACTCCTAACGCATCTACAACTATGTAATCTTAAATTTTCGAATCTAGAAAAGATACAACTAGGGTTTTTGAATTTCACCTTGCTTAAACTTGTTCGGTGGAATTTAAAGTTTGTTCTTGAGTTGGTAATGATCCTATGATCATCAGAAGTTAGTTTCAATCCTTGTTTTTAACAAATAACGAGTCGAATTACCTTAACTTACCTCGTGCTTGTTTTCAAGCATTTTTCGTGCTAGTTTTCTTCTGATTAGAACTAGGATGATTTAAGCATTTGATTCTATTTTTAGGTTGTTTTTGGCTATTGATGAGGAGTAGTTTTAATCTGAAAATTTCAAGAAAAGGTTGTGATTATTTTCTTGTTCATTAAGAGACTTAAACATATATATATATAGAAGGAAGAAGAAGGAGCTTGCTGGAGCATTTCCTTCGTTATTTTGATCCGAATTTCCTCCAATTTAGCACTGTTTTATTAGTTGTTTTTGTTGTCATAATGAGGGGTTGAGTTGGCAAGATTTAATTGGCTTAAGAGTTGATTTTGTTGACTTGTTATGCATTATTTGAGCGAACATTCGGTTCTCTTCTTCCAAGAAAATCCAAGCCATTCATTCATGCAAGTTGCAGCCGAAAATGCAACAAATTATTACATAATATTATTAGTTAGTTAATTATCTTACTTTTAGGATAGTTTAATAAGTTATATGTGTAAACCCCCAAAAATTTTCATAATTCTTAGAAAATAATCCTAGAAGCCTAAGTATCAAAATTTAAATCCCGAAAATCGACTAAAGATAAAAACCAAATTCTAGACCGAATCAAAACAACGGAAATGAAATCCTAAAAATCGAATCGAGTTAAAACTTAATTCCAAGTAAGATCAAAAACGAGTTTTCTTAATCTTGCGAAAACGAGAACCCTTGAAATAAAATATAAAGTCCAACTACCGATATAATTAACGTCCGTACGCCAATTAAATCATCTACCCAATTCCTAAAATCCTTCGGTAAAATTTTAGAATCACAATTTTCAATTTTCACCAAAAGTCAAATTGAGTCAACTCATAACCCTAGACTCGGTTAAACGATCTCGAGAACTAAAAACTATTAAATAATCACAAATAAGATAAGATAAAATATAGATGTCGAGCTAAGAATATAAAACGATCAGAACTCAAAAATTATACGATCTTACGAATATCCCGACGAAACGGAAAGTCAAACCGAAACCCTAAATCAACAAACCCTAGTGTTTAAGATTCGACAATCCCGCAATCTCAAACCCTAGAAAACAAAATTAAGCCAATAGTTTAAAATAGTTCGTAATAATATAGGGTAACATAAAAATATCATATTCGCGAATTTCGAGTGTCCTTCAGACTCAAACGGATCGGTACTCGAAAAGCGTGTCCGGAGCTTGGAATATAAAAATATTCCGTTTATACAATAGACTCGTAAAATACAAGGATTCCAAAAATATCAGTTTTAAATTTTTCGATAGCTAAAATTACAGATATCGCATTATTACTTGTATTTTTATTACTACCGGTACTTTAATTGTCTAGTCTACTATTCATAGTACTTTTCTACTATTCATTACTATTTCACTATCTCTACTTTTCTTACACCTATTTCTTACATACTATCTATTTTCTTACTTTTTGTATTTCCAATAACCTTATATCAAATCATACCTTACATATTAATATTTTCTTACAAATTTCACTCAAAAATCAACTCACTCCTCGTCTAATACACTAGAACCAGGCGCCCCCCTCTCTCATCCAACAATTTTTTTTTTTCAATTTATTTTATTACATCTAAAATTCACTCCAAAAATTCTATAAATACCCCATCCTCTTTCATTCTTTCACATAATTCATTTTACTACCAAAACTCTCTCAAATTCACTACACAAACTCTTTTCATAAACTTTTCCTCTACCAAAACTCTCTTTCACAAATACTCACAAGAATTTCCCTTTATACAATACAACTACCTTTCTCCATACCACATAACACACATCACTACCATCTTTATACCACAAAAATAACTTAGGTAAGAATTTCTTCCAACCTTCTATTTATCCAGCATGTAACTTAACATGACTATGGTATTGTTTTGAAACTCATATGAGTAGGTAAAAGCAACAACATGTTCATGTTTTGTTCTTATAAACATAAGTTCCCATTTTATTATGTTGTTATTATTGTTATTATTTGCTTCTAATCTAACTTATATATAAGTATTATATTATGTATATATATTTATTTAGAGCATATAAGCTCATTTGTTATTTATTTACTTCCAAGTTATGCATTTATTATTTTATGTTGTTATTAAGACTAGTCTTTCTAGTCTTAGACTTGTCCATATCAAGTCAAAAAACCTTTTGTTTATTGTTAATAATCTTCGGGACTAGTCCATTCTTAGTCCCGGGATATCTTGATGAAGCTAAGGCTCCAATACTTGACCGGGATACCTTGATGAAGCTAAGGTTCCCAATACTGATATTTTATTTCCTTGCTTATTATTTGTTTCTAGTATTTTCTTATGTTCTTATTATTTTATATGCTCATGATACTTGATCTACATAATGTTAATGTCTTAACTAATCAAAAAGTGAAATTTTCATTTATTAAAGGAACTCAAAACTAGATTTTCTATTATGTGATTTGTCACAAAGTTATTCAACACATAAAACTAAAGTAATACAAGCTGTAAACCCCAAAAAATTTTCATAATTCATAGAAATAATTCTAGAAGTCTAAATATAAAAAAAAAATTAAAACTCAAAAAATCGACACGAGATTAAAACCCAATTCTAGACCGAGTCAAACACGGAAACAAAACCCTAAAATTGAACCAAGTTAAAAACTTAATTCAAACAAGAACAAAACGAGTTTTCTCAATCTTGAGAAAACAAGAACCCCTGAAACAATATAAAGTCCAATTATCGACTATCTCAACGTCCGTACGTCGATAAATAATCTACCCAATTCCTTAAACGCAAATCGAAACGATAGATCAAATACGCTTAACAGCGAGATAATAAAATCCTAAATCCTTCAGAAAAAAATTTTAAAATCACAAAATCCAAATTTCAACAAAAGTCAACTGAGTCAACTCATAAACCTAGACTCGGTTAAACGATTCCGAGAACTAAAAACAAATAAATAATCACAAATAAAATAAGATAAACCACAGACGTCAAGCTAGAAATATAAAACGATCAAAACTCAAAAATTATACGATCTTACGAATAACTCAGTAAAATCGGAAATCAAAACGGAACCCTAAAAGTCAAACAAGCTTATAACGAACCCTAGTGTTTAAGATCCGGCAATCCCGTGTTCTCAAGCCCTAGAAAACGAACTTAAGCTAATAGCTTCAAATAGTTCGTAATAATATAGGGTAACATAAAAATATCAGATTCGCGAATTTCGAGTGACCTTCGGACCCAAACGGGATCGGTTCTCGAAAAGCGTGTCCCGGAGCTCAGAATATTAAAAATATTCCGTTTATACCAATAGACTCGTAAAAATACAAGGATTCCAAAAATATCAGTTTTAGAATTTTTCGGTAGCTAAAAATTACAGATATCACATTATTACGCGTATTTTTATTACTACCGGTACTTTAATTGTCTAGTCTACTATTCATAGTACTTTTCTACTATTCATTACTATTCACCTATCTCTACTTTTTCTTACACCTATTTCTTACTACCTACATACCTATTTTCTTACTTTTTACATTACCAATACAACTTTATTTCACATCTACTTTACACATTACTTCTTTATTACACAACAAATAAAATAAAATCAAATTCCCCCCTCCCATAAAGCAAAACGGCGCCTCCCCTTCACACATCCATCCATTTATTTTTCTTTTTCAAATTTTATTATTATTACATCCAAAAATCACTCCAAAAATTCTATAAATACCCCTTCCTCTTCCATTCTTTCACACAATTCATTTCACTACCAAAACTCTCTCAAACTCTCCACAAATTCTCTCTTCAAGAATTCTCTCTACCAAAACTCTCTTCCACTAAATACCCACAAGAACTTCTCTTTATGCAATACAACTACCATCTCTCCATAACCACATAACCATACATCCACTACCATCTTCATACCACACAAATATCTTAGGTAAAAATATCTTTCAACCATTTATCTATTCATGTCATGTAACTTAGCATGACTATGGTGTTGTTTTGAAACTCACATGAGTAGTAAAAGCAACAACATGTTCATGTTTTGTTCTTGTACATAAGCTTCCTATTTTATTATGTTGTTATTATTATTGTTATTATTACTATATAAAATTATGTATACTATGTATATATATTTATTTAGAGCATATAAGCTCATTTGTTATTTATTTATATTCAAGTTATGCAATTTATTTATTTTATGCAATTATTAAGACTAGTCTTTCTAGTCTTAGACTTGTTCATATCAAGTCAAAACAATCTTTTATTTATTTTCTTTAATCTTTCGGGACTAGTCCATTCTTAGTCCCGGGATGCCTTGATAAAGCTAAGGCTCCAATTCATGATCGGGATTCCTTGATGAAGCTAAGGTTCCCAATGCTTGATATTTTATTTTCTTACTCATTATTTATTTCTAATATTTTCTTATGTTCTTACTATTTTATATGCTCATGATACTTGCATTTGCATAATGTTAATGTCTCAACTAGTCCAAAAATAGAATCTTGTTTTACTAAATGAACTCAAAGCTAAGTTTCCAAATTTTATGATTTTCCACAAAAACATGAAATTATTATCAACAACCTAGAAATAGAATAATACAAGTTTTCTCAAGTTTTCTTAAATAACAAAGATAGTTTTACCAAGAAAACATAAATAAATGTTTTTCCTTGTATTTTATGGTAATCTAAGTTTTTAGAAAAATAAATCGTTAATATCGAAAGTTTAAGACTTAAATTCTTTTTCTAAACTAAGGAACAAATTAGTTTTCAAAGTTAAGACAAAAATCAACTCATCAAGTTATAAACCCACTTAGGAAAAATAATGATTTTCGAATTTCTAAAAGAAGGAACTAATTTTCAAAGGAATATAAATGAGATAAGATTTATAATGATGGGTTTATCAATAAAAGATGATTCTTTTCAAAAGAAATGAAAGAACAAGTTTTGGAAAGTAGAAGCTTATATCTTAGAAATGAATATAAGAAAAGCAAGGCTCAATTTCTAAGACCATCTTAAATAAACAAATTATGAAAAGGATTTCGACAACTTAATGTACTTTTGATAAATTAATCTTTTATCACTAGAAATAAAATATATGAAAGACTAGGGTTAAAGGAGAAATTTTCTTGTTTTGGAAAAGAGGAATGAAGAAAATAAAATAAGATTATACTCACTTATAACAAACCTAAGAAAAATATAAAGTTTCTTTAAATACTTGAAAGGAAGTTTTCAAAGCTAAAGTTTAACTGAATTGTCTTATGAAATAAATTGTTGAGACACTACCATTAGGATTTTTGCATATAAAGTGAGCATACCTATATATTCAAAAGTGTTTATCAAATATATATTTATATTGTTACAAAAGGATTTTCCTTAAAATGAAGTTAAGTTAGAAAATGGATTTTTTGCAAAAGTTTAGAAAATTCGTTTTAAATCTGTACCTGACGTTTTCGGAACCCAAATGACCTTTTATGACCAAGATAAGTTTAGAAATGGATAGAACTTTTCTTAAGGTAGAAAACGGTATATCATATGCGAAATTCCGAGTTAAAATGAGCAAGTTATGGCCATTTTAAGTTGGAATTTCTTCTTATACGATTTTACCACGAATTTTAAGTAAAGTTTAGAATCTCCAAGTGTCACGCCCCAACGGGTACCCTAAACGTGACAGTCCGCCACACTCAATATTAAAGCTTAAGTATGACAACCTTAGTCATTTCCAAAAGCTTTTATATTAAGTGTAAGGCTTACTTTCACAATTTTAGAGGACCATATATGGAATAATGAAGTTTAAGGAGATATAAAAACATATTAAGAAAAGAGGATTCACAATGAATATTTGTTCATAGCAAAACTATGCATACTTAGGAATAACTCCCTAAATTACTAAGCTATTATAAAAATATTTGCATGCTAATACTATGATGTACTTTTATCCAGAGTTCTAATATTTAAAAAGGGGTTACCTGCCCACATGGTCCACGTGGCCTTAGCCATAAGTATGGAAACTGCAAAAGGTAGCTATCGGGGTATAAGCTAATAGGCTTAGTGAGTAATTCCCAAAATTCATACTCAAGGAAAAAATTTATCAATCAAGTTTATTATTCAAACATATGAAATGTTCAACCACGTGAGCATACAAGACATATGACTTTCCGGGAATCATATGTTGAATGAATTTACGCCCTTCATTCGGGGTTGGGGATTCAGGCCAATTACGGCCACCACTTTTAAAAACAATTTTATAGATCTTACCGGCTCCTATACGCCATCAAAAACTTGTAGTTTATTACCGGCTCCTACTAGCCATCAAAACTTGTAGTTTATTACAGGCTCCTACTAGCCATCAAAAACTTGTAGTTTATTACAGGCTCCTACTAGCCATCACTTTTGTAGTTCTTACCGGCTCCTACTCGCCACTTACATGATATACCGGTTCTGTCTACCACCACTATTATACACTTGTCCCACCAATTGTATAGTAGTGAATGCAATGTGACTCAACATATGGAGTGCATGAATAATTCTTTAGTTAAGGTCTAGTTAATTACGTTTAAATTCCTTCAAGTGATCAATCAATTTCAAACACTTCAAAATACTAATTCACATACAACTTTATTACAAACAAGTCGAATTTCGATATACTTAGTATTCTTTCAACATATTATCATACACTTCCATTTTATTTTTCTTAAATTCTAGTGCAACTAATTTTACAAGCACAATCAAGAGTATGAAAATAACGGGAAATAACTCACGATGCCATTGACGTCTACTTCTTCTAAGCGGATGAGTCGTTCACACAATCCACTAAACCGTAATAGTTCTCGGGGTGAAGAAATCCTTCCTCGGGTTCACCTAACCAAAGAAAATACCCATAATGAGTTTTTCTTGAAGATTTTCTTGAATTTTGACAAAACAATGTCAAAGAACGTCAAAGTTCGTATGGAAGAATGTTCCAACTTAAAATGGCCATAACTTGGTCATTTTAACTCGGAATCGCGCATATAATATACCGATTTCTATCTACTCGAAAAGATCTACCCATTTCTAAAATTATTTCCCACAAACAAAGCCATATAGGCTCCGAAAAACTGGTGACAAAATTCACCACGGATTTTCAAGTAAAAACAACTTTGGTTCAAGAAATCAAAATTTGTTTGATAAATACTTAGTTATCTATATGGTTGAGAAATTCTCTTTTTATAACTATATAACTCATACTTAAGCATGCTCAAGTTTTGTTGTCCAAATTATTTTTCTTAAGTAAAACAATGTCGGGTTGAAGCTTTTCGAAAATTGTTTTCGTGAATTTCCTTGAAATAAATACCTTGTTTTCTTTATTTCCTAAAAACGTTTTATGTTGGTTTTATTTATCTTTTTCTAAGTGACTTTTCGAAAATAAAATTTTTCTACTTTCTAAGTTACACTAATAATATTTTTTTGAAGTTTTTCTAGAAAATATGCTTTTCCTTATTTTCTTGTGTAAATTCCTTTGTTTACTTGTTTGGCAAAAATCTTTACTTGATATTTCTCATTCTTTTTCTCATGTCTCCCATTTCCAAAAACAATTACTCATGCATGAAAATTTTGATTTCCTTATAAAAACAAAGTGGAACAATTAAGGACTTTTTGTAGAAAAACTAATTTCTATAATCTTATTAACTTTTTCTTGTAACTTTGAAAAGTGAAAATTTTATTCTTTTCAAACCATAAATTTTCTTTGCCTATTTAGTTTGCAAAGGTCTTTACTTAGAAATTTCCTAAGTCATCCATCTTATTTTCTTTATGAAAAGAACCATTTTTGTCAACAAAATATTTTCTTTTGAAAAGCAAAGTAAAGTAACAAAGATTTAACTAGCTTTTAAGTAAAAATAGTTTCTAAATTCATAGTGAATTCCTTTTTTGTAACTTGAAAATGAAGGAGTTTATTTTTGTTATCTTATATTTTTATGTTTCACATAAACTTATTCCTAAGTGACAAAAGTCTTCTTTTATTTCATTATCTTTTTGAACAAAACTTTTGGACAACATTCTAAATGAACATGATTATGAGAATAATAATAAACAAAGTAACATAAAGCATAAATAATAAAATCAAGTATTGGAGTCTTAGCTTTTTCAAGGCTCCCGGGACTAAGAAATAAACTAGTCCCATAAAGAAATAAAATGAAAGAAGAAAAACTTGTTTTGACTTGATTAGGACAAGTCTAAGACTAGACTAGTCTTATAAACAACTTGAAAAATAATTGCATTGAAGTAAATAAATTGCATGAAAGGTAAATAAATTGCAAGATTATGAGCTTATATGCTCTAAAGAATATGTATATAGTTATTTAGATATAGTAGATAGTTATGAACATAAAAGAAATATGAAGAACATAAAGGAAAATAGGAACATAAAGGAACATAAAGGAAAATTTGATATTATGAACAACAAAAACAAAGTATGAATCTAATGTTTGCTTTCTAACCTCATGGTTTAGAAAACATACACTAAGCTCATACTAAGTAGATGAACATGGAGACTTCTTGAAGAACTTTTACCTAAAGGAGATGAGCCTAAAGAGAACTTCTTGAAGAGCTTCTTGGAGAGAAATTCTAGAGAGATTTTGAGAGAGTAATTTTAGTATAGAAGTGGTGTGAAAGAAGTGAAAGAGGAGGGGGTATTTATAGGAAAATGTGGAGTGATTTTTGTGTGATTAAAATAAATAAAATTGAAACAAAAATGAGGGGAGAGGGGAAGAAAGGGGCGCCGGCCATGCCTTGAAAGGGGGAAGATTTGATTTATTTTTGTGACTTTTAATAAATGAAAGATGTAATGTGTGAAATAGATGTGATATAAAGTTATGGGAAAGGTAAAAAGTTAAGATAATAGGTTATGTAGAGTGTAAGAGTAGGTGTAAGAAAAAGTAGAGATAAAAGAATAGTGTAGAATAGTAATGAATAGTGTAATGTAAAGTAGATGTGACAATTAAAGTACCGGTAGTAAGAAAATACGCGTATAATAGCTATATCTGTTATTTTTACTTACCGAAAAATTATGAAATTGATATTTTTGGAAAACTTATATTTTTACGAGTCTAACGGTATATTCTGAATATTTTTACTAGTCCGGGCTTCCGGACACGTTTTTCGAGAACTGCGTCCGATCGGGTTCGAAGGACATCCGAATTTCGCGAAACTGACACTTTTATAAAACCTATGGTTATTACGGTCTATTTGAGCTAATTAACCCAACTTCGTTTTTCCGGGCCAAAGAAAACGGCAATGCCGGACTTAGATTGATACGGTAAACTAGGGTTTTGTTGACCTTTAGGGTTTCGTTTGACTTCCGGTTAGGGTTTTTATGCTAAACCGATTCCGAAAATTTTAGGGGTTTACACCAAGAATAGAAATTCATGGAAGACTTATCCTGGGTATTTCTTTTGTCTAGGTGATAAAGGACACGAGGATACCCTACCCGAGGATTTCTACGACTAAGAAGATAGCGAAATGGACGAGTGAGTTATTCCTTCTAATTTCGTTACCTTGCTTGTGCTTGTAATGTAGTAGCATTAGAATACTAAGAAAAGATAAAAACAAATATATTTGGGGATTTCGGGATTATGCGTATATATATGATTTTATGTTTATGCGTGAATTGAGAATTAAGAATATCGCAACTTTGATTTGCTTGTTTAAATAATTTTGTTTACCTACTTGTATGATTGTTTATTGTTGTTAAATTGATTGATCGCCCCTAATAAACCTTAATAAGGTTTGACCTAAGAACAATAAAACGTTCACGCATAGCATCCGTCGAGTCACATCTATTTCAGAAGGCTGCTACTCCTACGCGTAGAGTTAGATTGGCTGTGATCGTGCGGTGCCACGGGCCATGTTCCTTCCTGGAGAATCCAAATCGCTCGGGGAAAGCGACTCTAGGTTCGGAGCCGAGCCAACCGAACGCTGTGGGTGAGGACCTGGGGACTAGCAGTAGAAGGTCGAGGATCTTCAACCCCGATTCCCTAACCTTTGATACGGAGGGGTAAATCCGTTCTATATATGGTTTCCGGATGACTATATATTCGCGTAATCATGTGATTGTTGCATTGTATGCATAGCATATGTTTGATTAATAAACTTGTTTGAAAATATGGTGCAATGAAAAGGAATATCTCACTAAGCTAGTTATAGCTTATACCCTAGATTTGTTGAAACAGGTATGCTAGTAGCTTCAATTGAGGATCATGACATTAAGGAGGTCATGGATGGATGATTAAGCTTCTGCGAAGGAAATGGGATCATAAGATGAAGTAACGTTGTAAGGATCTTTATATGAAATGAACTATATGATAAGTGATGTATATTTAATTAAAGTAGGTATGCCTCTAGGAATTGAAATGTATATATATGATTTATGATAAGTATTCTCTTTGCCTTGTTACTTATTTACTGTCAATATAAATTGCGCTACTCCGATGCGTCCCCTTGGTTGTGATGTACGCCTTGTACGTAATATGGAAGCCTTTGCATGACTAAGGTAGTCATTCCTAGGCTTTAGTATTATGTACGGCGGACTGCCACGTTTAGGGTACCCCTCGGGGCGTGACACAAGCTTTCTCAAGTTTTCTTAAATAACAAAGGTAGTTTACCAAGGAAACATAAGGAATAAATATTTTCTTTGTATAATGTGGTAACCTAAGTTTTAGTAAAATAGTTTGTTAAATATTAAAAGCTTTACAAAAGCTTAAGATTTAAACTCTTTTAACTTCATAACAAAACTAAGGAAACAAACTAGTTTTCAAAGATAAGATGAATTTAATCCATAAAGTTAAAACCCATTTAGGAAAACAATGATTTTCAAATTCCTAAAAGAGAAACTATTTCAAAGAATATAAATAAGATTAGAAACAAATGATTTTATTAATAAAAATGACCATTTTCAAAAGAAATGAAAGAACAAGTTTTATAAAGCAAAAGTTTATATTTTAGAAATGAACATAAGAAGACAAGACTTATTTTCTAAAATCATCCTAAATACAAAATTATGAAAAGGGTTTTCATCAACTTAATATACTTTTGATAAAATTGATCTTTTATCACTAGAAGTGAAATTTATGAAAAACTAAGGTTAAAAGAAGATTTATTTGTCCTTGGAAAAAGAATGAAGAAAATAAAATAAGAATATACTCATTTATAACAAACTAGGAAAATATAAAGTTTCTTTAAATACTTAAAAAGAAATTTTCAAAGTTAAAGTTTAAATGAATTATTTTATGAAATAAATTGTTTGGGACACTACCATTAGGATTTTTGCATATAAAGTGAGCTTACCTATATATTCAAAAGTGTTTATCAAATATATATTTATATACTTATATTGTTACAAAGGATTTTCTTTAAAATGAAGTTGAGTTAGAAAATAGATTTGCAAAAGTTTAGAAATAATTCGTTTTAAATCTGTACCCAATGTTTTTGGAACCCAAATGACCTTATATGACAAATATAACCTTAGAAATGGATAGATCTTTTCGAATAGGTAGAAAACGATATATTATATGCGAAATTTCGAGTTAAAATGAGCAAGTTATGGCTATTTTAATTTAGAATTTCCTCTTATACGATTTTACCGCGATTTTAAGAAAAGTCTAGAGTCTCCAAGAATAGAAAATTCATGAAAGACTTATCCTGGGTATTTCTTTTGTTTAGGTGATGAAAGATACGAGATTACCCTACCCGAGGATTACCACGACTAAGAAGATCGCGAAATGGACGAGTGAGTTATTTATCCTAATTTCATTACCTTACTTGTGCCTGTAAAGTAGTAGCATTAGTATACTAAGAAAAGATAAAAATGGATATATATTTGGGGATTTCGGGATTATGTGTATATACGTGATTCTATGTTTATGCATGAAATGAGAATTAAGAATATCGCAACTTCAAACTGTTTGTTTAAATAATTTTGTTTACTCACTTGTATGCCTGTTTATTGTGTGCTAAATTGATTGATCACCAATAATAAACGTTAATAAGGTTTGGCTTAAGAAAAATAAAACGCTCACACATAGCATCCATCGAGTCACATCTATTTCGGAAGGCTGCTACTCCTACGCGTAGAGTTGGATTGGCTGTAATCGTGCGGTGCCACGGGCCATGTTCCTTCTTGGAGAATCCAAATCGCTTAGGGAAAGCGACTCTAGGTTCGGAGCCGAGCCAACCAAACTCTATGGGTGAGGACCTGGAGACTAGCAGTAGAAGGTCGAGGACCTTCAACCCCGATTCCCTAACTTTTGATACGGAGGGATAAATCCGTTCTATATATGGTTTCCGGATAACTATATATATTTGCGTAATCATGTGATTGATGCATTGTTTGCATAGCATATGAGTGAAAATCTAAATAAACTTGTTTGATTTTATGGCGCGAATGAAAAGGAATATCTCACTAAGGTAATTGTAGCTTATACCCCTATAGATTTTGTTAAAACAGGTATACCCATGGCTTAAATCGAGGACCATGATATTAAGGAAGTCATAGAAGGATGTTAAGCTTCTATGAAAGAAATGAATCATAAGATGAAATAATTTTGTAAGGTTCTTTATATGTAATGACTTATATGATTAGTGGTATATATTGGTTTGAAGATAATAGAGGAATATGCCCCTAAGAATTGAAATGTAATATGTTTATGTTTTATGATAAGTATTCTCTTTGTCTTGTTACTTATTTATTATCAATGTAAATTGCGCTACTCCGATGTGTTCCCTTGGTTGTGATGTACGCCTTGTACATGATATGGAAGCCTTTGCGTGACTAAGGTAGTCATTCCTAGGCTTTAGTATTGTGTACGACAAACTACCACATTTATGGTACCCCTCGGAGCGTGACAATATGGGTACAAATTAGCTAATATTTGAGAGTTTTTGTAAAAATATTTTTATAGAATTCTCCAAAATACTTAGATTACCAAACAATACAACTTTAAGTTTTAAATTTACAGGATTAATTATTTTTAGAATTTTATCTCCCGCGATTAGGGTTTCGTAAACTCATTAGGTCAATTTTTATTTTAGGCTCCAATAGCTTAAGAAAACCCTAATTAGAACAATAGTGTGATTCAATTATTTATTTGAGGTTTAGATCTTTATTTATACATCTATTTATGTTTTTATTGTGTATTTATAATCCTAATGGTTTATCTTTATGGTATCGTTTCCTATTTATAAGCATAGTTGGTTAACTTCTCGATATCGCTTTTGATATATAAGCTAAATTATCTATATATCTTTAGTTTTTTATACCTATTATGAAATCTAATTAATATTTTTTAATACTATCTAGGAATCTTAAATTTAGGGTTCAAGTCCGTATATAGGCACATTACTTCTCATTGTTCTAGTCTCAAATCATTGTTGAGTTCAAAAAGAGTCATTTAATCTCTATATTTATATTTTTCTATTTAATCTATTTGTATGACAAGTTTTGGGGTTTGTAAATTTAGATTTCCTTTAATCATATCTTCAATTATCAGTTCAAGATACGAAATCTCATTTTTTATATCAGTTAGGGTCAAAGAAGTTCTTTATTCTATTTTTTTTTTAGATCCTAATCTAGCCAAATTCAAGTCATTGATCTATTCTTAAGTTTTTATTGGATTCTAGATTTACTAGCTAGTTCACACATTCTATTTTAGAGTCGTGTACTAATGTGAAAAAATTCTGAGGTTTACATTTAGTTTATCAAACAATACAACTTTAAGTTTTAAATTTACGCGATTAATTATTTTTAGAATTTTATCTCCCGCGATTAGGGTTTCTTAAGCTTATTAGGCCAATTTTTATTTTAGGCTCCAATAGCTTAAGAAAACCCTAATTAGAACAATGGTGTGATCAAAATATTTGTTTGGAGTCTAGATTATTAGTTATACATCTGTTTATATTTTTATTGTGTATTTATAATCCTAATGGTTTATCTTTAGGTTACCATTTCCTATCCATAAGCATAGTTGGTCAACTACTCGATATCGCTTTTGATATATAAGCTAAATTATCTATATGTCTTTGGCTTTCGATACCTACTATGAAATTATTAGTAGTGTTTAATACTATCTAGGAATTTTGAATTTAAGGTTTAAATCCATATATAGGTTCATTACTACTCATTGTTCTAGTCTCAAATCATTGTTGAGTTCAATAGTAGTAATTTAATCTCTATATTTATATTTTTCTATCTATTCTATTTGTAAGACAAGTTTCGGGGTTTGAAAATTTGGGTTTCCTTTAATCATATCTTGAATTATCAGTTTAAGATACGAAATCTCGTTTTTGGTATCAATTAGGGCCAAATAAGTTCTTTATTTGGCTTTTAGATTCTAATGTAGCCAAATTCAAGTCATTGATCTATTGTTACGTTTTTATTGGATTCTAAGTTTACTAACTAGTTCATATATTCTATTTTAGAGTCGTGTACTAATGTGAAAAATTTCCAAGGTTTACATATAACCTTCATTGTTATTATCATCTAGTTAAAATCTCATTTTCATTCATTTGTGTATATATTTTGAATTTTACTCTTGTTATATTGGTGGCGTATTATCAAGAAGTTGCGAAAAAGTTTTATCTTGAAAATTTGCTTATAACAATTCAAAATTTAAAATGACAATTAAATTATTTATCTTTTAATATTCTTAGATTGCGAAAAATAAGGAGTGCTTTTCGTGACTTTTCTTAAAACTTTTTAAAAAATTTTACATTATTTACTTAATGATTATTATTTTTGTTGCATAAATTTGGGTAATTACAGTAGTAATGAAAAGAAATATGACTTAATGAATGCAATGTATAACAATTTCTTTTTCTTAAGCCCAACCTTTATCAAGGTTCATTAGGGGGTGATCAAGCAATTTAATAAACACTAAGCAACCATGCATATAAGTAATTAAAGCACTTTAACAAACAATTGGAGGTCGTGATATGCGTAACTTTCACTTTATCACATAAGCATAGAATTACATACATAACCCATTAATCCCCATACATATCCATTTTACCTATTTTTCTTATTAGACTAGTGTAGCTAGTTATAAGTACATTCAAGGTAACGAAATCATAAGAAAAAAACTCACGCATCTTTAGTGTAATCCTTGGTTGAAGTGATCCTTGGAAACATGGCTTCGGGGTCCTCGTCACTTGAATAAGGAAAAACCTGAAATGAGTGTTTTAGATCAACTTCATCTAAACTTTGGTTTACAAAATATGTTGGGGATTGGATAAAACTCTTTATATAGGATTGAATAAAACTTAAAATTTTATCACTTAGATTTGATGGTACAAAAATATTGCAAATAGATAAAAATAAAAAATCTTAGTAGTCTGTTTAGTACCATATAACTAAATATGGTATAAAATAATTGTTCTATCCAGTACTCTTTATTATAATGTATTGTCCAATTCTCCTTATCCTACTGATTGGTTGAGAAAAAACAATTAATAGAAGAAAGAAATGTGACAAATTAAAATTTATTGTGGATTATGGATTAATATGTATCATCAAATTCCGTGCACATAGCTATGTGTTAAAAATAAGAACATCAAACCATGGTTATTAAGGATAAAATGCTCAAAGAGGGGAAAAATTAAAGGGAAAAAAAAAAAGAGGGGCTACTTGGAGTTACGTATACTATTTATATCCATTAGGTACAGAGTATGGAGATGTGAGAAAAGAGAATTGAGTAACCTTGGGAACTATCAAATATTATCTTCAATATTCTCTTTTATACTTAATTTACTTTGGCGTTAATCTTATAAAATTAAAAATTGAATTTTTATTAAAACATACATTGTTTTAAACAATACCTGATGAATAATTTTATTGGACTTCCTTAATATGGAAACTGGTCCTAAGCAATCCAAATAACTAATAAAGGAAGTTGGTAGAAGAGTTGCTTGATACCAGAATAAATACTAGAGTTTCTTAATTTAAAATATAAATTTTTAACACTCAAAAAGTTGCTTAATACTAAAATCAATACTTCATATATTGACATAGCATGTTAAACAACTAATTAAACAACCTAAGAGTAAAGTTATTAATACATGTGAATTGTCTTTCCTTTATTCGAGGAAATAGAGAACTATAAAATAGTCTTTCTTAAATGATAGGAAACGGAGAACTATCAAATTTTAAGTCAAAACATTTTTTTTCTTCTTTCTTTTTGGACTTATCCATAATCTAAGTCTGGAGAGCCTTGAAATAAATCTAAGACTTCCATGATTTTCTTATTTGTTTTTTTATTTTTTTTTAAGGACTTACCCATGTCTACGTCCAAGAAGCCTCGATACAAGCTAAGACTTCCCAATACTTAGCTTTTATTATATGCTTATTTAATTTTTATATCTTTTATATTTTATATGAATTATTTTATTCATGGTACTTAAATACAAGTTTATATTCATGCATGATCATGTTGTTGTTCTCTTGACAAAATAAAAAATGAGTTCTTTCTTTAATAAAGAAAAATATGACTAGACTCTATAATAAAATAATTTTGTTACTTAGGAAAAATTTCTATTAAGACTTAGAAATTTTGCTTCAACAAATTCTCCTTAAAAATTTAAACAAAATCATCATAAATCTTTAAGTGTTAATATTGCAAACCTCTTCAGGATTTAATTAAATAGTGTCATTACACACCCTCATTTCAAACCACTCAAATAAAATTTATTATAAAACCTTAATTTAGATCATTCTTTATTATGCAAAATTTTCTTAAAAAATTATTTATAAGATTTACACACACACTTTGGTAAACATTAAAAACCAAACAATTTTTCTAAGATAAGTTTAAAAATCAACTCACTCATTAAAATCCATTTACAAATAAAATCAGTATACAATTTAAGGAACTAAGATTTAAGAAGTAAATTCTTTTTTTTTATTATTAAGAAAATAATAGTTATAATAAATAGACACTTACTTATAATAAACTAAAGATTTTTTCCAACAATCCTTAAAGCTCCATGTATTAAGAAATTTTGAATTAAGAAAGGAATATTATAAGCATAAAAATTTAAAACAAGTCATTTGTCACGCCCCGTAGGGTATCCTAAACGTAACAGTCCGCCACATACTAAGTAAGACTCTCGAGTTCCCTAACCGGGGCCTTCGGGAGTCTTAAGTAGATGTAAAGCGTTCCCTTACGACAATAGAATACTTCAACAAATGGAGTTTAACAGTTTAACGAGGCATTCATTAGCCATAGATAATAAATCAAAACGCATAAATCTTTAAGGTTTACAAAATCTAAGGGGCATTCCCCCGCAAAAGAATAACAGTCTATTACAGTCATCCAGAGTCCTTAGTTTCCAATGGAAGTCTATACAAAAGAAATGAATCAAACTTCTATGGGAAACTCCTATCTCCGGTACCTGCGCTGTGGCTTGCCTTGGCCTAAGCCATATAAACTCATGCTGCAAAAGATAAACACTATCGGGGCGTAAGCTAACTAGCTTAGTGAGTAATACTTCCATAACGCAATTAGATACAATCAATCAAGCAAGTGTTTATTCAAGCAAGTGTATGCACCATACAAATGAAATCAACAAACATATGACCAACCGGAAATCATATGTGGATGGACTTGCGCCCTCCATCCCGGGTTAGCAGATTAACGAATCCTGTGGTACGACGCCGTTTAAGCTCACGGTCAACTGATTAAAAGCTCGTTTTATGGATCACGATTAACCTCACATTCGTTTTATGGATCACGATTAACCTCACATTCGTTTTATGGGTCACGAAAAACCAACCAATGCAAATGCTCCAACCCCATTGTGACATGAATGAACTCAGTTTATAGTCGGAGTCGAATAGTCATTAATTCGATTCTTTTAAGTGACCAACAAGTATACGCAGACATTCATCATATGATTCTAATAAAACAATCAATATCTTAACACCCGGTTTCGATATGCCTTAAGTTCCATTTCACATATCAACAATTCACAACATAAATAATTCCCACATACCCCATCATGCTTGCACAATTCCTTTTATCTTTGCCTACATCACTAGTGCCACTACATTACATTCACAAGCATTAATTGAGAGTGGAAGTAACTCACTCGGCCATGGGTCACCAAACTCCTTAATAGTAATAATCGGGTGGTAGAGAGTCGTCCTGCTCGGAATCACCTACCAATCAAGAATAATCCCTATGAGATTCTTACCATGTAATCAAATCAAACTATACATCTAGACTAGTTGAATTCGGATTTCTCGCTATATTTGGAAGTTCCGACTTAAAACGGCCATAACTTGGTCATTTTAACTCGGAATTTCGCAAACTTTATATCGATCTTCATCTACTTCGAAAGATCTATCTAATTCAAGTATTAAATCCAAGTTTTGAAATCATAGGGTCACGGAACAGTGGGATCAGTTCTGTTCCGCAATTGATCCAACTTTGAAAATGTGTTTTTTTTGATAAGAAATGTTCCTAGTGAGTGATTTATGCATGAAGGATTTAGGAATGAGCTACAAATGTGTATGCTATGTAATGAACTCCATGGTGCATGGTCATGATGATTTTTGTAGTAATTAACTTTTAGGAATTCCTAAGTGTTGGGGAAAGTTTCATAAAGGCTAAATCTAAGAAGTTATTCTCCCACATTATACTCCTTAGGGTTTCTTTGGTTTGTAATCTTATAATCTACTTATTATTTAACTAAGAATAGGTTCTCAAAGTCTATAATAGTCATGGTCTCCATTCATGCACAAAAATTCACATTTTCATTTGGTAAACATGTTTTCAAATAAGCTATTTGTAGAAATCCGAATTTTCCAAATTTTCTTTTCTTACATTTTTCTTAAGGGAAATCTAGTCTAATGCATTAAAAATTGGGGCTTCAATGTATACATTATCTAAGGACTTCATTTAGCTTATAAAACATTCATTTTAGACTTAAATACTAAGTGTTTATTTAGGCATCACACAAAGTTACGAATTTGACTTCACAATCAAAGTCAACACTTTCCACTTCTAACTTCACCTCTTGTTTTTCTTATTTTTATTATGCCTAACTCATCTAAACTCATGAAAATAATTCCTTCAACATGTCTATTACACATACCCTTCATTTTTCTTATGAAATATAAGTTTAAAAATGATTTTGGAGGTCTTTAGGGTAGGGTTTCCATTTCATCCGAATTTTCAACTTCCATATATAACAAAGTCTTTCCTTTTTCAATGGTCTTGCCTTCTACATGTCAAGATATACTATCTATCATCACTATATATGAACAAGACTACATTTTTGTGGTCATCAATGCATGAAAATGAAAATAGCTCTATGATCATACATGTAAATGACAATGTGGCTAGCTAAACTTTAGATCTACTAAGTATGATGCATAAATCATGGATCTCATGACATGAATAACAATATATATGCAAGATCACTACTTTACATGCATGAACAAGGTGAGATCTTAACATAAGCTCATCTAAACACTAGATCCATGTCTTGTGATGGCTTGATATTCTTGTTTATGTGTTTTCATGTCCCTAGCATGAGCTCATTGGGATTAAATGAGAAAACACACAAGACATAGCTTTGCCATTACAAGGATTGGAAGGAACAAAGCTTAAATACACATACCAATAGAGTCTTGAAGTGAAAAAGAGAAGAAGCAAAGTTGGAAAGTGAGGATGGGGAGAGGAAGAAGCTCACGGCACAAAAGGGAAAAAGAAGAGAGTTTTTCTCTTTTTCAAAAGTTCAAATGAGAAGAAAATGAAGAGAGAGAGAGAACATTTAGTATATATACTAAGGGAATTAGGGTTTAGTTAATAAAAATGAAGTAAAAATAATACAATTGAGGGGGAAATAAGAGGGAGGGGCGCCGGCCACTTCATGCATGGAGTGTGTGTGTGTTTAAAATTTGTTTTTTTTGTAATTTAGTAAATGAAAATGTAATAAATGTAATAATTATTAAAGAGACAAATTTTCTTGGAAAAGAAAATTGAAATGAGTAGTTGTAAGGATGTAAGAATAGGGTATGGGTAGTGTGTAGTGTAGGTTGTACTTGTGAATAGTAGACAAGACATCTACTTTACCGGTTGTTCCAAAAACACGGGAAAAGCTATAACTGTAACCTTTATAGCTCGGAAAATTATGAAATTGATATGTTTGGAATCCTTATAAAATTACGGTTCTAATGAATATTCCGGAATATTTTTCTGAATCCGTGGCCCGGGCACGCTTTTCCGTAATTGGGCTCGGGAAGGCCCGGAATTGAAAAATTCCGAATTTAAAACTTTCAAAGGTTTGAAATGTACTTTGGAACAACAATTCAAATTCATTCACTCCAATTTATTTATTTTACTATGAAATCGAAGGAAAGCCGGATTTAGGGTTCCTAGG
Organism: Combretum micranthum; assembly: GCA_024138025.1. NCBI lineage: Eukaryota > Viridiplantae > Streptophyta > Magnoliopsida > Myrtales > Combretaceae > Combretum > Combretum micranthum. The sequence continues at coordinate 132,713 of JAMXBD010001789.1, forward strand.
CTCTATTCACTAACTAAACTCAATCTGATCGGATTAGGGTTTCGTTTCCCACTCCTGGGGTTTTCTAGCTACTGAGAATTTCCGGGGGGGGGGGGGGGGGGGGGGCTTATTCACGCCGGTTTGGGAGCCTTGTGGGGGAAGGGAATTTGATTTGTTTCCTTTGATTTGGCTTTGATTTGACTTTGTATCACTTGTCATAAATTGTAATAAAGTTGAAGGGACAAAAAGCATGGAGAAAAGGGATTGATTTGAGTGATGGTAAGAGTTAGAATTGTAGAGTGTGCTAATAGGTAGTATAGGTGTTACTTTATGAATAGTAAAGAATAGTTGACAAGACAATTTAATTACTGGTAGTAATAAAATACGAATAAAAAGGCTATAACTGTATTTTTCATAAACCGGAAAATTATGAAAAATATATTTTTGAAATCCTTATTTTATTTCGGTTCAAATGAGTACTCATAAGTAAATTTTTGAAATTCTAGTTCCGGGGCACGCTTTTCTATAATGGGCCTCGGGATGACCCGGAATTGAAATTTTCTTAAAATCTGATATTTTCTTGGTTCGAAATATAATCAAGAACTATATTCAAAATTAAATTTTCTTAGAAAAGTTTATTAATTGGAAACCGAGGAAAAGCCGGAATTAGGGTTCCTAGTTCTCACTCTGGACTTGAGCTATTCCGGTTTAGGGTTTTGGTTTCCGGTTCTAGGGTTATCTTGGCTACTTGAAAAACTGGGGTTTACAGAACATTTCCCGAACAGTCTTAGGTTGTCCTGCTAGGGAAAACTCCTCACATAAAACTCTAAGTCTCATTCGGTAATTCTCTGGTTTTTCGAAAGGTCCTTTTTGGAAATTCTTGGCTTGAAGACGGGCCTCATCTAAGGTGATCTACGTAAAAAAAAGAGATTAGAAAAACTTATTCTACCAATTCTATTCCATCTATGTCTTTCTTACTCTATTCTAAGTCAATTCTTCTGAAGTCCAATTCTATAATTATGACTCCTAGGTTCTTAAACCATGCTCTGATACCAACTTAAACTGCTACACCCCAATGGGTACCCTAAACGTGACAGTCTGCTACACTCAATATTAAAGCTTAAGTATGACAACCTAAGCCATTTCTAAAAGCTTTTATATTAAGTGTAAGGCGTACTTTCACAACTTTAAAGGACCATTTATGGAATTATGAAGTTTAAGGAGATATAAATAACACGTTAAGAAAAGAGGATTCATAATAATCGTGTATTCATATCAATGGTTTTACAAACTTAGGGACTTTTCCCTTTGATCACTATTCTATTACATGGATACTTGTACATCGTTACTAAAGCTACACTTTATCTAAATTTCTATTATAAAAAAACAAATTACCTGCCCACAGGGTCCTCGTGGCCTTAAACATAAGTAGAGAAACTGCAAAAGATATCTATCGAGGTGTAAGCTAATAGGCTTAGTGAGAACTATTTCCATAAATAACTTCTTGTAATAAGATTTCAAACAAGTTGATTTAAATAGACAAATGTAATGCAACAAACACATGGGCAAACAATCATATAGTTTTCCTGGAACTATATGTTGAATGGATTTGCGCCCTCCATTCGGGGTTTGGTGATACTGTCACGCCCCAAAGGTACCCTAAACGCGACAGTCCACCACACGCCATACTTAAACTTAAGTATGACCACCTTAGTCATCCCATAAGTTTGCATATCGAGTGTAAGGTGTACTTTCACAACTTTTAGGATCACACTTTGATTCGAGTAGTCTTAAGAAAGCATACATAGCATTAAGAATATAAATCACATCAAGATAAATAGTTAAGTTGTTATTTTTGTTATTCTTTATGACTTATGCATAGATCTAGCATCCACATGTCTATCTTAATGATTCATGCATTTAAAACTAGTTTAGAAGACTAGATCTAAAGTTTTTAGTTCATAGATGCATTAGGTCTTTGTTTATGTCCATGAACAACTTGCTATAATATGATGATGGTAGGAAAGTTATAGGAAACTCAAGATCTATTTTATTTTCAAGCAAAATGATTTTTGAAAATTCGGATGAAAATGGGACTATATCTAGAAAAGTGATTTTTCAACTTCAAAATGTATATTTTTCATTTAAAATGAAGGGCTTAGGGTATAAATACCATAAATGAAAGATTTTGATAAGTAAAGTTTAGATCCATGATGTTTATAGCTTGTTACCATGCATTTGTTTTATGTTTATGTTCATATTAAGTATAGATTTTAGTTATGAACTCAAACAAAATTGTGAAATTCGTATTTTGGCAAGACCCCCATTTGAAAACCACCTTCCAAGTATCAAAATGTAATTTTTTCTTGAGAAAATGAAGGCTTAGTATATGTATATCATCAAGACTTCTTTTTACAAGAATCTAATGTGATTTTCAAAAGTTATTTTCAAAAACAAATGTCATTTTCGGATTTTGGCCAAGGCATATTTTAAAAACATGTTTTCCAACTCAAAAATGAAGTTTTTGTTTAAGAAATGAAAGGCCCTTAGGATAGGATATGTAAGGAATGGATTTTCATAAGTTTAGATAGATTTTATCAAAAGGAATATCCAAAAATGAATTTTGTAAATTCGGATCCCAACCAAGACCAATTTTTAGAACCCATGTATCAACTCCAAAACTCATGTTTTATGTGAAAAATGAAGTATATAGGTAATAGATATCATTAAGCAATGATTTTTACAAGTTAAAATAAGTTTAGGCATGAGTAATGTGTAAACCAAGTAATGGAATTAAAATGAAAATTTTGAGTTAGTGATCAAATTGTCAAATTCGTAATTTGAGATGATGCATATGTAATCACTAAGTATTTGAGCTCAAATTGCAAGTTTTATGTGTTAAATGAAGTCCTTAGACAATAGATGTAGTAAAGTCTTAAAATTTAATGCATTAAACAAGTTTTTCCCAAATGAATCATTCAAAAAGTGGATTTTCTAAAATTCGGATTTTTGAGTAAACCATATTGGAAAACATATTTGTAAAGTGTAAAATGCAAATTTTTGTGTAAGAATGAAGTCCTTAATGGTTATGTATGATTGAGCCCTAATTTTCTAAATATCAAATGACTTTCATTTAAAGGAATCACTTAAAAACTAATTTTTGTAAAATTCGGATTTTGGAATCAACCCCACTTGAAAACATGTTTAACAAGTGTAAAATGGAAATTTTTATGAAGAAATGAAGGTCATAAGTAATATATATAATGAAGACTTAATTTTAACAAAAATAATTATATTTTCTTAAGTAATAAATCCAAAACAAATGGAAATGACCAAAGTTAGAAAACTAGATTTTTCAAAAAGTAGTTATAATTGAAGTCTTGCAAAATAAAGAGTTCCAAAATTTTCTTTTACCAAAAATCATCAAGACCATGCATACATGAAACTCATTTCATGCCATTCATATTAGGAAATCACTCATATTGCATGTATGGCTAATTTGTATAATAAAAACATTACAAACATTTACAAAACTATTTTTCGGAATTGGAAACCGTTACTGATCAGATCTGATCCCTCTGTTCTGAGACCTAAATGTTTTCAAAACTTAAAAATAATATTAGAAATAGATAGATCTTTCGAAGTAGATAGAAATCGATATATAATTTGCGAGATTCCGAGTTAAAATGACCAAGTTATGGCCGTTTTAAGTTGGAATTCCCGCTTAGGACGAGAATTACGAATTTGATAGTTTGTATGAGATAGCTTGGACTAGTTAAGTGATGAAATACTTATTAGAGTATTTCTTCCTTTTTAGGTGACTCCGATATCGACGATTCCCTACCACCGGATTACTTGTACTAAGAGACCGGTGATCCAATGGCCGAGTGAGTATTACTTCCGATTTCATTTATTGTATGTGATTGTAATAATAGTTGCACTAGTATTTGGTAAAGATAAAATGGATATGCATGATGGGGACGAATGGGAAGATGTATGCTTGTTGTTGATATGAGAAATGGAATGTAAGAATATCGAAGCCGAGTGATTAACTATTGCCTGTATAGATGAATTAGAATTGATTGTCTGCGATTATTGACTGATCACTTAAAAGAATTGGTATAATTGATTATTGGAATTGAAGATGAAATTGAACTCATTCATACACGATGGGGATGGAGCATTAGCATTTGTTGGTTTATCGTTGTACCTTAAACGATTTTATAGTTTATAGTTGTCCGTAAGCTGAAACGGTCTCGGTCGTACCGCAGGATTCGTTAATCTGCTAACCCGGGATGGAGGGCGTAAGTCCATCCACATATGATTTCCGGCAGGTCATATGTTTGTTGAATTCACGAGTTTGATGCATATCACTTGTCTGACTAATCACTTGATTGTATGACGTGTTATAAATGTAATCCTGGAAGTTTTCACTCACTAAGCTAGTGTAGCTTATACCCCTATAGTTGTTTAAATGAACAGGTTATCTCAAGAATGCAAAGTGGGGACTGATGGTTGAAGTCGGAATGACTTCAGGATTCCGGCAAGACATAAGAATGTTTGAAGTTATTAACTAGGTTTTATTATTTGCCTTGTAATAGTTTATGTAATAGAATCTTTTGATGATTGTAAGTGAAGTTGATGAGTTGTATTTTGAAGAATAGTGAATTGAATTTCCTTTACATTGTTACTCGAGTTATATCAACATGAAATGTATCATTCCGATGTGTCTCCTCTATGTGTTAGACGCCTTGTACATAGTATGGAAGCATTCGCATGACTGAGGTGGTCATTCTTAGGCTTTAATATTGTGTACGGCGGACTGCCACGTTTTTTAAGGTACCCTTCGGGGCGTGACAATTCCATTTGCGCTTGAATCAATAGCAAATCTTGTTTGGCATTAGAGATTAGTTGGTCTACATTGCCAAACACCATCTTATTCCAAGTTCTAAGGGAAGATCTAAGAAGCTTTAGTTTCTTTTGGACAATCAGCATAGGATTTCCTTGGATGTGTAAAGAATTCCAACTTGAAGAAACAGCATTAAGAAAGTCAGGATGTGAAGTCCACATTGATAGAAATTTAAAAGGTCGAATACCATTACTACTCGTGTGTTTACATGAGAGCAGAATGGGATTATGATCTGAATTATGTCTTGCTAAAGCAGAGCATTCCAAATGATTCCAAAGTTTCATAGAAATATCATTAACCAAAGTTCGATCAAGGCGAATATCAACTCTACTCTCACCTTTTCTGTTATTGGTCCAAGTGAATTTTGAACCTTTAGTTTCTAAACAGGAGAGATGGCAGTCATTCACAGCTGAAATAAACTCTAAACAAGATCTTGAAGAGGGAGGTCGTCTAGTTTTTTCATGAGCACCAAAACAAGCATTGAAATCACCAATAACAAACCAATTATCTATACAAGAAGCAGCTTCTTGTCTTAAAACAGACCACAATCTTCTTCTACTAGATGACAGCACATTAACATAAATACAAAAACAACATTAGTCATATTTGCTTTCTGAAATGTAAAGTAATATGCTGATCTAAAATTGCTTTGATTTTGACATTTTCTGCACCAATGGAGGAAGAGACTAAAGTCCAAATAGATGGAAGATTTAATCCATTATCTGTGACAAAATCATATCCTAAAGATCTCCAAATGGAATTAGGAAAATTATTCAAAAGGATTTTGGTTCAGCCAAACAAATTAAATCTGGTTTATGAATTGAGCATAAATTGTATAAAGAAGCTTGAGTACCAAATTTCCCAAACCTCTACAATTCCAAAAGAGAATGTTCATTGGGATTTCCTTTGAGATGCCCTTGTATTAGGGCGATTTCCTACTAATTTAAATCCATTTGGATTTTTCCTTTTGGCTTTTTTCCCAGTAACCAATTGCCATTGCTCATCCTGTGCAACTTTATCTTCCATGATTTCTTGCAAACCATTTCAACTTCTTGTGATATCAGATTCTGTGGATCTTCTAAACCCTTATTTCGATCTGTACTGAGAGCAGGAATTGGATCTTTTGTATATTTCTGGCTGATCAGCAAAGGAATCATGATCATTCCTATCTTCTGTATGTACTGATTGAGTCCCATTTTTGCCAGGAAGTTCCAAATTTGCTGCAGAAACAGAATAGAAAGTGTCTGCTTGCTTGTTCTGTACAATCTCATTACTCTGTTCTGTTGGGTTATCAGCGTATGTAATGTTTTCATCAACATTAACAACTTGATTATTATTTCATTAATTGGTTTCCAGATCTGTCTACTTCTGGATCAACCTCTTGGCTTTCCTTTTGTAATAGCTGAATCAGATCTGTTGTTATTTCCATCCACAGATTTTTTATTAATTCTTCTGCAAGAATTAGAGTCATGTCCAATGGAATGCAAGTGTTACAAAAAGGAGGAGGATTTTCGTAAACCACTTCAATATCGAACAGATTATCTGCACAATCCAGAGTAATTTGATATTGGAGGGGCAAAGATAAATCTACATCAATTAAGATCCTAGCAAAATGCCCAAATTCACCCTCTAAAGTAGCCCGATAATTCCTAAGGGGGTTCCAATTTTTCTAGCATATTTGTTAAAATCTGGGCATCCCAAAGTTCCCAGGGCAATCTATATAATCTAATCCATAATTGTACATTGGTGGATTTTTGCTTATATGGATCAAAACCAGGGTCCAATGTTGTAACCGAAGAATACCAGTTTGAGATTTAAAGATCCTTTATTCCAAATCTTTTCTTTATCCTCATTAGAAGAAAAAGGATATGATAGAATCCTTTGCCAAGAGAAATAATACGCCAATGCTGAAAGCCCAGATTTCAATAAGACGTTCTTTGAGTTTAGACAGAATCCAAGGATTATCGCCTTTGTTTAGGGTAACCTTCACAATGAGAGAATGTTTACATAATTCTAACCTTCTTTTGTATATTTGCAGATCAATCTTGATTGCCTGATGGGAGCCATTTGTGAATATATTCTGAACAGGCACCGAATTAATGACTTTTTGAGATACCATCTCTGCATAAGATTTCTTTGAAGAAATTTTGTCTTTCTCATTATTGTAAGAAGTCATCAAATGTTTCGAAGAAAATATCCTTATGGCTGATGTAATTTCCGCTTGCCTTGATCTATGAGGAGATCTGATGTTCTGATTGAGATGAGAAACATAAGACGTTTTATAAGCAGGCGCTGAAACAGATTCCTTATGAGACATCATCTCATCTTGATTCTTCCTAAGGTTAGTTGTATCTATCTCTCTATTGGGGAAAACCGATGAATCTTTTGCTGAGAATAAAAAAGCATGGCTGAAGAAATCCTCTATATAAGCAGTTGTATGGTCAGATCTGGTGGCCAGAAAGGAATCTGCCACCGGCGGCATTGTTTTTTGAATTCCTCACTTCAAAACCCTCTCTAAACGTCGTCTCTTTCAAAATCCTTTTTCTGTAAAGTCATCAACCAAGACTTTAGAATCTCAAATGTTTAACTCAATTTGCTCAGTTATCTATATAGTTGAAAAATTCTCTTTTTATAACTATATAACTCATATTTAAGCATGCTCAAGTGTTTTGTTGTCCAATTATTTTTCTTGAATAAAACAATGTTGGAAGAATATAGTTTTCAAAAATATTTTTGCATTTTCCTTGAAATGAAATACCTTGTTCCCTTTTGTCTTCTAAAATGCTTTACGTTGATTTTATTATTATATTTTTTTTCTAAGTATCTCTTTGAAAATAAAATTTTCTATTTTCTAAGTTTTTTACACTAATACTATTTTGAAGTTATTAGAAAATATGCTATTCTTCATATTTATTTTTCTTGTACAAATTCCTTTGTCTATTTGTTTTGCAAAAATCTTTACTTGAAAATTTCTCATGCCTTCTGTTTTTCATAGAAATCATCTATTCATAAAAGTTTATTTTCTTGATAAAACAAAGTGGAGCAATATGTGACTTAAGAACTTTTTATAGTAAAGTAGCTTCTAAAATCTTAATAGTTGCTTCTTGTAACTTGAAAAGAAATAACGTTATTTTTTTGTTTTCAAACCATAGATTTTTCTTTGCCTATTTGTTTGTAAAGGTCTTTACTTGAAAATTCCTTAGCCATTCATCTTGTTTATCTTTTTCATAAAAAGAGCCATTTTTGTATCAACAAATATTTTCTTTTGAAAAACAAAGTGGAATAATAAAGGTTTAAGTAGCTTTTTAAAGTAGAAGTAGTTTCTAAAATTATAGTGTAACTTGAGAGGAAATGAGTTTATTTTTGTTATCTCATAGATTTTATACTTTACATAAACTTATTTCTAAGTGACAAAATTCATCTTTTGTTTAATTATTTTTAGAAATTAAAATTTTTGGACAACAATCTAAATGAACATGAACTATGAGAATAATAGTAAGCAAAAATAACATAAGATATAAATAATAAAGTCAAGTATTGGAGTCTTAGCTTTCTCAAGGCTCTCGAGACTAAGAAGTAGACTAGTCCCAAAATAAAGTGAAAGAAAGAAAGAAAGAAAGAAAAACTTGTTTTGACTTGATGAGGACAAGTCTAAGACTAGAGACTAGTCTTAATTTAACAAGGAATAAATAAATAAATTGCAATTAAATAAATAAATAAATTACTTTGCATGAAATAAATAAATTGCAAGTGAGCTTATATGCTCTAAAGAATATGTATATATATATGTAGATAATATTATTTAGATATAAAAGTAATAATATGAACAAAAATAGTAACATGAATTTATATAAATTTTCATGAACAAGAACAATACATGAACATATTGTAGCTTCCATAACTTGTAGTCTTTGGAAACTCACACTATGGTCATGTAAAGTTACATGACATGAAGAAGAAGAAAATAATAAAAGGTGGTTACCTAAAGGAGACTTTGGTATGGTTATGTGGTTATGGGTTTTAGTTGTTGGTAGAAGTTGTTGTAGAAATATTTTGAGAGAGTTTTGGGATGGTATTTTGGGAGAGTTTTGAGAGGAGATATTGAGAGAGTTTTGGTAAGAATTTGTGAGTAGTGAATGTGTTGGTTTTTCTCAATTATAGATTTTGATGATAACAAAAAGAATGAAATAACAATTATTTTAAGTTGTGTTTGTCAGAAAGTTTGTAAAAAAGTTTAGAAATTAATTCTTTACACAACTCAGAAGAATACTCAGAAAGTTAGGCATAAGGTACATTACTTATAAACAAGTTCTTAAAACAAGGCAGAAGGTATATCAGAAGAAAAGTCAGAAGGTACAATATAATCTGTAGAAGGTATATCAAAAACAAAAGTCAAAAAGTGTGATATATTTTTTAAGAAAAACAAGTTTTAATCGATCAATTGAAGACCTAGCTCCAAAGATTGGATGTATTTGGGAAATATATTCAATCTGTTCCACATAAGTTGGATCAATATCCACAGGGTTTTCATTTTATGGATTTAAATATAATCATGACAATTTAAGATTATTTCTTATTCTGAATATTTTGGATAAATTGCATAAGATAAATGAAGGAAATATATATTACAGATAAGACACAAGCGAAAAATTATAGAGACTGTCTAAAATCAGATTAGCATCAATAAATCTGATGAGCGGTAATAAAAAGAGATGAAGCATGAACAGTGGGAGATGAGTTCAATGGAAAAGTAATTCGAATTTCTTTTGTTTGAGAATTTTATGCAGGATTAGTGATTTGAAGTTATCCTAATCTTATGGAAGTTTATCAGAAGTTCTAGTTTCAAAAGCAAGACAGATTATGAAGATAAACTTGAAGGGATTATGCCAAACGAAAAATATGGAAACAGAGCTTATCATATCATCTTTCTCGGAAATTTGAAATTGAGGCTTATCTGGAAAATTCAAATTCGAACGTTGAAGGAAACAAATAAAATCCAGGAGCTTCTAGTCAAAACAACACACATAGAGGATAACATTTCGAAAAAGAAAAAGAGCGAAATTGTGCATTCGTTACTGTTCATCTTCTTCATTGCAATACTGTAGAGGATTGTTATTGTTTTCCTCAGATTTTGAACTACTTATTGTTTGAATGATTGTGAGTTACAAGTAGGCTCAGTAGTTTGATTGTTTAAGAGAATCAAGCTGAGTGAATTGTGAACTTCTTGTAACGATTTTAATTGATTGGATTAGTGGAACAAAACCGATGTGGATTACCGGTGACCCTGGCTTGGAGCTGGAAGAGAGGATTGACGCTCAAGGCGGAACCTCTATATATCGAATTTGCTATCTCTACTCTCATCTCTATTTATTTTCGTGCAAATTTAATTTTACCTGCTGCATGTGTTCTTGAGTCAGAAAGTGAAGCAGCGAGTAGTGTGATTATTGTTCTTGAGTCAGAGGGTTACTCAGAGGGTATTTCAGAAAGTTCAAAGAAGAAAACATTTAGAACTCAAATTTATTTTTCAAGTGCTTGAGCATTGTGTTTGATCTATTGTGTTGTTTTTTAAGTGTTCATTTGTGATTTTCACTTTTACGAGAAATCTTAAGCCATTTTAAAGTATAATCAAGTGGTGTGATTTCATTTGAAATTATTAAAAAACAAGTTTTTATAACCAATTCACCCCCCTCTTGGTTATCTTTTCGGGACCAACAATTTATCAGAGCAATTCTCATTTATTTATTTGAGTGATCTTTCAAATGGCTGAAAATAACATTGCTATTAACCGAGCTCCATATTTTGATGGATCAAATTATCTATATTGGAAAAATGCGCATGTCTACCTATGTGAAAGCTAATGACTATGCTTCTTGGCAGGTGATTGCATTTGGAGATATTCTAGTGACTATGACTGATGAAGATACATATACTACTGCTGAATTAAGGATCATAGAAAGGAACAACACGGCTAAGAATCTCTTACTTACTACAATAGCTCCTTCTGAATTTTATCTGATTTCTTCTTGTGAAACAGCTAAGGATATTTGGGACACTTTATCTAATACTTATGAAGGAACTAACACGATCAAGGAAACAAAATCAATTCCTTGTTACAACAATATGAATTGTTCAAGATCAAGCCTAATGAGAAAATAAAAGAAGTTTTAATCGCTTTACTGCTATTACTAATGAACTAACCTCTCTTGGAAAGAAGATGAATGATCTGATCTTGTCAGGAAAAACTCAGGATTTACCAAAGTCATGGGATGCAAAAAGACCGCGATTGAGGAAGCTCAAGATTTGAACAAGCTGAGCCTAAGTCAATTGAGGGAAAAATTGCTAGCCTATGAGTCACATCTTACACGACGAGGAAGTTGAAGAAAGTCCGAAAGCAATAGCATTCAAAGCAAAGAAAGTAGTCAATGATGAATATGATTTTGATGATGATGATTTTGAGGAAAATGTCGGCATGTTAGCTAGAAGATTGAACAAGTTCTTCAAAGGTAAGAAATTCAAAAATTTCAATAAAGATAACAAATATGTTTCAGGAAAGAATTTCAAAGAAAAGGAAGAAAGGAAGGAAAAGAAAGAAATTGTTTGCTATGAATGCAAACAACCAGGCCACATCAAGTACGAATGTCCAATTCTTAAGAAGAAGATGAAGAAATTCAAAAGAAAAGTCATGCAATGATGGCTACATGGAGTGACCTCGATGCCTCAGAAGGTGAATCAGAAGGTGAAAGTGAAGACGAAGAAGAGGCCAATCTTTGTCTCATGGCAGCTTCCGAGGTACGTATTGATTCTGATGAAGAATTGAGTGAATCTGACATGTACTCTGAAATGAAGAAACTTCTTAGAGCACTTAAAAAGGCAGATTCGAAAATATCTAAACTAGATATTGAGAATAAAGCATTAAAGAATGAGAAGGATGTTATGCGCCAAACAAACAAGTTAATCATTGATGAAAATGATATGTTGAAAAATGATAATGAGAAATTGTTTAATAAAACTGATGTTTTAAGGAAAGAAAATGAAGTATTAAAAAACGAAATAAGAGAACTAAATGGTCGAGTAGAGGATCTATCACGATCTATCAAGAACACGTTCAACAAATTTAATGAGAGTGATAAGAAGTTAAATATGTTAATTAATAGTCAAAGACCTTCATGTATAAAATCTGGGATTGGATATGAATCTGGTAGTTCTTCAAATAATGTAAAAAGGACAACATTTGTTAAAGCCCAAAGTTCTGGAAATATCAAAAGTACTGTTCATCATCTTAAAAACATCAAGAACAGCGACGACAGAGGCAGACTCAGAAGGTATAGCAGAGGGAACAGGTATGAATCTAACATTTATCCAAAACGAAATCACTATCAAAAATCAAATCAAAGGTATTATACACATACATATTCATGCTCTTTTTGTAACAAAATAGGTCATATTGAAAAATTTTGTTTCTACAAAAGAAACAAGCTCAGTACATATCAAGTTAAGAAACAAGATAAAACGAGCTTGATTTTTAAAGAACCCAAGTTTGTTTGGGTTCCTAAAAGGGTTTGATCACCTTGTTTATATTTTGTAGGAACAAGGATCAAAAATAAAAGGAACATGGTACTTGGACAGTGGATGTTCAGGACACATGACTAGAGATGCTTCCTTGTTTACTAGTCTAATATGGAAAGAAAAAGGGTATGTGAGATTTGGTGATGACAGTCGTGGTAAGATAATTGGTCAAGGAACAATTGGTTATTCTCCTTACATGATTGAGAATGTTTCTTTGGTTAAAGGTTTAAAACATAATCTCTTAAGCATAAGTCAATTATGTGATAAAGGTTATCAAATAAATTTTGAAAAAGACAAGTGTTTTGCATACGATTCTAATGGAATTAAATTGTTTGAAGGATTTAGAAAAAGGAATGTGTATCTAATTACTCCATCTGATATGAGTATTGAATATTGCTTCTTATCTATGAATGATAGTATACATGTTTGGCATAGAAACTTGGTCATGTAAATTTCAATCATTTAGAAAAACTTTCAAAAAAAATATTGTTGTTGGCTTACCTAAAATAAACATAAAGCATGATGTAAAGTGTTCAACATGTTTAAAGAACAAGATGGTCTCAGTTTCCATAAATGTATAAATGTGATTTCAACAAAAAGACCTCTTGAGCTTTTGCATCTAATTTGTTTGGACCTACTAGAACTAGGAGTCTAGGAGGTAGCAAATATGGACTAGTCATAGTAGACGATTTTTCTAGATATACATGGGTGTGTTCTTTTTAAAACACAAATCTGACACTTTTGAAAATTTCACAAGTTTGCTAAACAAATTCAAAATGAAAAAGACTATCTATTATTTCATTAAGAACTGATCATGGAACCGAATTTGATAATGCTATGTTTATCTCATTTTGTGAAGAACATGGAATAAGTCACAATTTTTCAGCACCTTATACACCACAACAAAATGGTGTAGTAGAAAGAAAAAATAGAACTATTCAAGAGATGACTCGTTCTATGTTAAATGAAAGCAAAATAGCTGAACATTTTTGGGCTGAAGCCGTTTCAACTGCATGTTATATTATGAATAGAATATGTTGGTCCCGAAAGAATAACCAAGAGAGGGGTGAATTGGTTATTTAATAAAATTTAATCTTTTTGAAATTCAACCAAATTCACTCTGCTTAGTTACTCAAATTAAATGGCTTCTAAAACTCTATTTTAAATATATTGATAAATTTCGAATAATATCAGCAAGATCAAGTTCGCAAATAATAAAAACAATATGTTAATAAAAATTTATTTTGCTCCCAGTTACTCTCTGACTGATCTTCTGAGTTCAATGGTCAGTAGAACTTAAATTTCCAGTTACTCTCTGACTGGTCTTCTGAGTTTATAATGCAGCAAGAATAAACAATAAAATATGCACGAAATTAAAAAGATAAGGTAGAGAAGAGATTGCAAGATCGATTTATAGAGGTTCCGCCTCAAGCGTCAATCCTCTCTTCCAGCTCCAAGCCGGAGATCCGGTATTCCACACCGGTATGTTCCACTATATCCAAAAGAAATGAGAATACAAGCTTGTTCTTCAACAAAGAACTTCAAACACTCTGCTCAGCCTATCTAGCTTCACTCAAGCTATTTACTGATCTACAAAGACTAAATGTAACTCTCACTTCTACACAAAGCTCATTCAAGATATACAATGCTTTGAAACAAAGAATAAACGTTTCTAAAATTTCAGCTCAAGGAAAATTCCGAATGACAATAATTTTGTAAGATATTCTCAATGGCTTTTGATTATTCTCGTCTTTTTCACACTCTCTGTCTTCATGTCTTTGAGATATTTAAAAAAAAATTCTCCTTCTTCTTCGGTTGAAAACGGTTAGTGAATTCGAATTCAAAACAATTGGATAGATGATAATCTCCAGTAGTTCCTGATTTTGTGCTTGATATACTTCTGTGATTATCCAAATCTTATCTTGCTGTTGATAACGATGATGTTTATCCATATTGTTGTTTGACAGTCTTGAAGATAAACTTCTTCGTGAAATATCTTCTAAATCCCAATAGAATAGGATAGAATCTTTCCTTCTTGATCTGACTGTCAAACTTGATAATAAAACGAAACGAATTCTGTAATATCATTGAATATAAACCCAAGCCATAAATATCAGTCATAATCTGATCTTTGATCAATTTAATTTTTCTGACATAAGCTTTTGAGTTTTTCATACGTTAAAGAAAATTCGAATCCCCTTGGATATAATAACCAACATTGTGGAACATTTGAATGTATTACCCAAATACACTCAACTTTGGAGCTGGGTCTTCAAAATAATAAAATAATTTTGAAAGATTCGAACTATGATCTTTTTGTGCGAATCCTGTTTTTGTTCCCAGTTTACCTTCTGAGTTACCTTCTGAGTAGTTTTGTCTTGTCGCTCAGCCGTTTCACTCTCTGAGTTTCCTTCTGAATACTTTTGTCTGTGAACTACTTTCTGATTTATCTTTAAATTTTCATAACTTCTTGCTTAGCTCTTGAAAACTCTTACTTCACTTATCACATTAAATTTGAGATTTCTGCATACTCAAAAATTCATTAGTAATACTTAATCTTTTTGTTATCATCAAAACATCAAAAGAGAAATACTAACAGAATATACATTAGACCTCTAACTACAAAAACATCATATGAATTGTTTCGTGGTAGAAAACCATCAGTATCATATCTTCATATATTTGGTTGTACATGTTTTGTGAAAAAGAATGCACATAATCTTGGAAAATTTGATGAAAGATCTGATGAAGCAATTTTTCTAGGTTATTCACAATATAGTAAAGCATATCATGTTTATAATAAAACAACAAAAGTAGTTGAAGAATCTATAAATGTGCGATTCATTGATATGAAAGATGAGTTTGATGATGATGAAATGCTTACACCTATGAACAAAGATAACCATTTTACTTCTGAAGTGAAAGGAAGAATAAGTTCTGATATGTTAGAAAATAAAGCAAAAGGTACTTTGGAGAAAGATCAACAATCTAATATATCAGAAAGTAAAGCAGAAAGTAAAGCAGAAAGTAAAGCAGAAGGTAAGCAGAAAATAACTTCTGAAAATCCTGAAAGCTCAAAAGTGTGGAAATACAAATCATCTCATCCATCTCATTAATTATTGGTGATATAGAATCTGGAACAAGAACTAGATCAAGATTACAAGACTTAGAGAATCATTTTGCTTTGCTATCTGAAATTGAACCTAGTAATATTGAAGAAGCATTAAAAGACAATAATTGGATAACTGCCATGCATGAAGAATTGAATCAATTTGAAAGAAATAATGTCTGGGATTTAGTTCCTAGACCTACAGACAAATCAATCATTGGTACTAAATGGGTTTTTAAGAACAAACTAGATGAAAATGGTAAAATAGTTAGAAATAAAGCTAGACTTGTAGCTAAAGGATATTCTCAGGAAGAAGGAATAGACTATGATGAAACTTATGCACCAGTAGCTAGATTGGAAGCAATAAGATTATTACTTGCTTATGCTTGTTACAAAGATTTCAAATTATTTCAAATGGATGTAAAAAGTGCATTTTTAAATGGTTATATTAAAGAAGAAGTTTTTGTTGAACAACCACCTGGATTTGAAGATCATATTAAGCCTGATCATGTTTTCAAACTAAGAAAAGCTTTGTATGGACTCAAACAAGCACCAAGAGCTTGGTATGAGAGACTCAGTGAGTATCTTATCTCAAGTGGATATCAAAGAGGTAAAATTGATACTACTTTGTTTATCAAGCATTATAATACAGATATTCTAGTTGTACAGATATATGTTGATGACATCATATTTGGTTCAACTAATGAGAAATATTGTCAAGATTTTGCAAAGCTTATGCAGGCAGAATTTGAAATGTCTATGATGGGTGAATTAAATTTCTTTTTGGGATTACAAATCAAACAATCAAAAGATGGAATTTTCATTCATCAAGAAAAGTATACCAAACAAATTCTGAAAAAGTTTGGATTCGAGAAGACAAAAGAAGTTGCTACACCAATGAGTTCATCAATCAGGTTAGATACTGATTCTCAAGGTAAGAAAGTTAATGAAAAATTATACAGAAGTTTGATTGGTTCTCTCTTATATTTGACTGCATCTAGACCAGATATTTTATTCTCTGTATGCATTTGTGCAAGATTTCAAAGTAATCCAACTGAGACACATTTAAAAGCTGTGAAAAGAATTTTTAAATATATTGCATGTACTGTAAAATTAGGAATATGGTATCCCAAGAATGAAAATTTTGATTTGATTGGATACTCAGATGCTGATTATGCAGGATGCAAAATTGATAGGAAAAGTACTTCTGGAACTTGTCAATTATTAGGAAACAAACTAATTTCCTGGTCTTCTAAAAAACAGAATTCAGTTGCTTTATCCACAGCAGAAGCTGAGTATGTTTCAATTGGAAATTGTTGTGCACAAATTCTATGGATTAAACAACAATTATTGGATTTTGGTTTAATTATAAAAGTATTTCAATAAGATGTGATAATACAAGTGCAATTAATTTAACAAAAAATCCTGTGACATCATTCTAGATCTAAACATATAGAAATTAGACATCATTTTATCAGAGATCATGTCCAAAATGGAAATATTAATATTGAGTTTGTATCAACTGAAAATCAGTATGCGGATATTTTTACTAAACCTTTAGATAAAGCAAGATTTGAAAACTAAGGAATGAAGTAGGTATGTGTTTTCCTTTTTAAAATTAATAATATTTGAATAATAAATAATTAATATTCAATATTGTTGGAATTAAGACGCAATTTATTGTTGCTTATTCCCGTAAAACCTTTCTCTTAAAGCCTTTCATTTACCTCTTCTTTTCCCTCCAAAACAATCTCTTTCTGTCTATCTTTTGTTCATTTCAAAAACCAAACCCTAAGCATGGCTCCACGAAAATCAACTCGAATTCAGGCCAAAGGTTTTAAATCCAAGAAATCGCTGAAAAAGTACAAATTGAGGATACATCCTCAAGTTCTGAAGAACTTGAAACAACTACCAACGAGGGAGAAATCAGAGTCTCGTTCTAAAGAACGACATGATGACTCAGAAGCTAAGGACGATGAAGTTCAAGAAACCCTATCACCTCAAAAAGACGAACAAAAATCGCCTGAACCCTCAAAGCCTGAGTCAGAGGATGACTCAGAACATACTGAATCAGAGGATACCCCTGCACAAACCACAACCAAAAGAAAAGAGAAGCTTCCAAAACTTCAACGAGAATCCCTAACAAGGTCAGAGAATGTTCTTTTATAGACTTTAAGTTCTTCGCATCAAATGGATTCTATTTGCATCACTGGCTGAATAGAGTTGGATGCAAGAAGTTGTGTAGTATTTTGGAAATAGTTAATGAGAAGATTATAAAGGAATTTTACGAACATCTGGAACAAATGGATGATTTTTCTGTAAAATCTAAAGTTGTTGGGAAAGCTATTAAAATCACGAGGAAAGATCTTGTTGAATGTTTTGATATGAAAGATTGTAGTGATGATGCTAGGTTGATCAGTCTATCCAAAAATGAGATTTTTACAGAGCTAAATGATGGGATTGGAAGTTTTAAGGAAAAGGACATATTTTCCACTGACTTTGAATTGCTGATACGTCTGTTGCATAAAGCCATTGTGGATTGCATTTTACCTAAGATGGGTAGCACAACAACGATATCCACAGAAGAAGGATTGATCATTTTAGCAATCAAAAAGAATTTAAATTTAGACATACCAACCATAATCTTGAAACATATGTGGAGAACTCGACGAAACAAGCCCTATGGAAATCTTTTGATGAAACTTTTCAATTTCAAGAAAATTAAGTTACCCAAAAATCTTAAATCGACAGTCGGTTTAAAGAAGTTTGGAGAACTTAATACAAAGAAAATGGGAATACTTGTTTCTGAAAAATTTTGGTTCTCTAAGGATGGTTCTTGGTATCGTCATCCTAAATATTTTAAATTCAAGTTTGATTGGCAAAAGATCAAATCTCTAGCTGAATGTGAGTTGCACTCAGAAGCAGAGAATAGATCAGAGAGTGCAAGGCAAGAAAATGAGAAAGAGGATTTGCTTTCTAAAAGAGCAGGAAAAGAAAAAGTGTTGGGAAAGAGAAAGAAATCACATGAAATAAGGACTGGAGGTAAATTTGAGATAAGAGAAGGCGAAAATGTATTTGCTGATACTGAGTCAGAGAGTGACTCAGAAGGTGAAGTTCCTCCAGGAGAAACATCCAAAGCAGGTTTAAAATCTGAGTTGTTGGACATAATTGATCAAAAATTCGATGGTTTGAAGACCGATTTAACCAAATCCATTCTTCAAGCTATCAGTACACAAAATCAACAAGGCTCACATCCTATTGGACAATCTAAAGTCATATCTAAAGAAGATATTATTGCTGGTAACTCTCTTGGATCTGATACTCCAGCTGTTCCACAGAGCATCAGTGAACCAGCAATCACTACTCAAGCTCCAATAAGTGAACCACTAATGAGCCACTAGCTCCAGTACAGGAAGAAGCAAAGCAAATCCGAAGAAGGTGTTATTGGTACTCACGATGGGAAATTCAGGTACCACAGTTGACTTTCCTAAACATCTGATCATTCGAGACTCAAGCTTCAGATGCTTAGAAGCAATGCACCTCATTCCTCCTCAAATTCTTCCTACACATCAAGTTGCTGAGACATATTGCCTCTTAATCAACCTCCCAGCTCAACTCAACCTGAAACTTCACAAGCTGAACCAAAAGTCCCTGTGAGACGAACTCTTCCTGCAAGGAAGAAAAAGCAAGCAAAGAAAATTCCACCAAAGAAAAACTAAATTTCTTTTGTTTTTCTGCCTATGTGCCTATTTCTGTTTTAAGACTATGCAATTATGACCTTAGTTGCTATATTTCCTAATTCGAATTACTGCATTTTATATCTTTTATGCTATATTTCCTAATTCGAATTACTGCATTTATATCTTTTGGCATATACTAAGGGGAGTAAATTTAATGATTGGTTTCTTTGATCCTAACAAAAAGGGGGAGAAAAGATAAACAAAATATAGTTTATGACATTCTGATATTATATGAGATATGATGGTATATTGATTAATATTTGCAGGATATAGTTTATGATATTCTGATGATTATTTGCAGGATATAGTTTATGATATTCTGATGATTATTTGCAAAATATAGTTTATGACATCTTGTCCTCGACTTTTATGATTTTGTTTATATATGAGTTTTGTTATCATCAAAAAGGGGGAGAATGTTGGTTTTTCTCAATTATAGATTTTGATGATAACAAAAAGAATGAAATAACAATTATTTTAAGTTGTGTTTGTCAGAAAGTTTGTAAAAAACTTTAGAAATTAATTCTTTACACACTCAGAAGAATACTCAGAAAGTTAGGCAGAAGGTACATTATATAAACAAGTTCTTAAAACAAGGTAGAAGGTATATCAGAAGAAAAGTCAGAAGGTACAATATAATCTGCAGAAGGTATATCAGAAACAAAAGTCAGAAAGTGTGATATATTTTTTAAGAAAAACAAGTTTTAATCGATCAATTGAAGACCTAGCTCCAAAGATTGGATGTATTTGGGAAATATATTCAATCTGTTCCACATAGTTGGATCAATATCCACTGGTTTTCTTTTATGGATTTAAATATAATCATGACAATTTAATATTATTTTATTCTGAATATTTTGGATAAATTGCATAAGAGTAAATGAAGGAAATATATATTACAGGATAAGACACAAGCGAAAAATTATAGAGCCTGTCTAAAATCATATTAGAATCAATAAATCTGATGAGCGGTAATAAAAGAAGATGAAGCATGAACAGTGGGAGATGAGTTCAACGGAAAAGTAATTCGAATTTCTTTTGTTTGAGAATTTTATGCAGGATTATAGTGATTTGAAGTTATCCTAATCTTATGGAAGTTTATCAGAAGTTCTAGTTTCAAAAGCAAGACAGATTATGAAGATAAACTTGAAGGGATTATGCCAAACGAAAAATATGGAAACAGAGCTTATCATATCATCTTTCTCGGAAATTTGAAATTGAGGCTTATCTGGAAAATTCAAATTCGAACGTTGAAGGAAACAAATAAAATCCAGGAGCTTCTAGTCAGAAACAACACACATAGAGGATAACATTTTCGAAAAAGAAAAAGAGCGAAATTGTGCATTCGTTACTGTTCATCTTCTTCATTGCAATACTGTAGAGGATTGTTATTGTTTTCCTCAGATTTTGAACTACTTATTGTTTGAATGATTGTGAGTTACAAGTAGGCTCAGTAGTTTGATTGTTTAAGAGAATCAAGCTGAGTGAATTGTGAACTTCTTGTAACGATTTTAATTGATTGGATTAGTGGAACAAAACCGGTGTGGATTATCGGTGACCCTGGCTTGGAGCTGGAAGAGAGGATTGAAGCTCAAGGCGGAACCTCTATATATCGAATTTGCTATCTCTACTCTCATCTCTATTTATTTTCGTGCAAATTTAATTTTACCTGCTGCATGTGTTCTTGAGTCAGAAAGTGAAGCAGAGAGTAGTGTGATTATTGTTCTTGAGTCAGAGGGTTACTCAGAGGGTATTTCAGAAAGTTCAAAGAAGAAAACATTTAGAACTCAAATTTATTTTTCAAGTGCTTAAGCATTGTGTTTTGATCTATTGTGTTGTTTTTTAAGTGTTCATTTGTGATTTTCACTTTTACGAGAAATCTTAAGCCATTTTAAAGTATAATCAAGTGGTGTGGATTTCATTTGAAATTATTGTTAAAAACAAGTTTTTATAACCAATTCACCCCCCTCTTGGTTATCTTTTCGGGACCAACAGAATGTGTGAAAGAAGTGAAAGAGGAGGGGGGTATTTATAGGAAAATGTGGAGTGATTTTTGTGTGATTAAAATAAAGAAAAATTGAAACAAAATTGAGGGGAGAGGGGGCATAGGGGCACCGGCTATGTAGTGAATAGAGGGGGAGTGATTTATTTTTTTTACTTTTGTTAAATGAAAGATGTAATGTGTAAGGTAGATGTGAAATAAAGTCATGGGAAAGGTAAAATGTAAAAGTTATAGGTTGTGGAGTGTGTAAGAATAGGTGTAAGAAAAAGTAGAGATAAAAGAATAGTGTAGAATAGTAATGAATAGTATAATGTAAAGTAGATATGACTAATAAAGTACCGGTAGTAAGAAAATATGCGTATAATAGCTAAATCTGTTATTTTTAGCTACCGAAAAATTTTGAAATTGATATTATTGAAAACCTTATATTTTTACGAGTTTAACGGTGTATTCAGAATATTTTTACTATTCTAGGCTCCCGGACACGTTTTTCGAGAACTGTGTCCGATCGGGTTTGAAAGACACCCGAAGCCTATGGTTATTACGAACTATTCTAGCTAATCATCCCAACTTCATTTTCCAAGGCCAAAGAAAACGGCAATGTTGGATTTAATCGGTTACAGTGAACTAGGGTTTTATTGACCTTTAGGGTTCCGTTTGACTTCCGATTTAGGGTTTTATGCTAAACCGATTCCAATAATTTGGGGGTTTGCACCATCTATGTGTGGTGTTGCTCGTTATGTGTCGATTAATGTCTACTATTGTTGATTATGTTCGTCCATTGCAGTAGGCCGATCATGGGAATAATTAGGAGCTCAAATTAGATGCATGTAGCTTAGTTGGTGTCATGAGCTCTACTCAGTGGAGTGTTTACTTTGTTATGTTCTATGAGCTCGGTTGTCTTGATGCTAAAATGTGCACAAGCTTGAATCTAAATCAAAACTTTGCTCGTTAGTGGTCTTCCGCACGTGATGGCCTAGTACTCGACAAGGATAAAGAGGAGACCAGGTTAGTAAGAGATTGCCTCGTGCACTTTGGTCGTTGGCCTCTATGTGAAGATGATTAGTGCTAATTGTTCCTGCAATTCAGTAGGTCGGTGTTGATTGCCTGCAGGTTAAGTCGGTTGTCACGCCCCGAAGGGTACCTTAAATATGGCAGTCTGCCATACATAATATTAAAGCCTAGGAATGACTGCCTCGGTTACGCGAAGGCTTCTATACTATGTACAAGGCGTCTAACACATGGAGGAGACGCATCAGAGTGATACATTTTATATTGATACAACTTGAGTAACAATGTAAAGGAAATACAATTCACTATACTTCAATTATAATTTATCAAAAGATTTTACTACATAAAACTATTACAAAGCAATTCACAAGACCTAGCTAATATCTTCAAATATTCTTACTTCCTGTCGGAATGGCTCCAACCATCTTGGTCCCCAGGTAGCATTCTCCCATCAACCTATTTATTCAAACATCTATTGGGGTATAAGCTACACTTGCTTAGTGAGAGTTCCCTTAATTTTGTACCATAACAAGCAAGTTATAAATCATTCATATGCTATGCATAAATAAACACATGAGCAGACAATTATGTATGGGTGACCGGAACCCGTATACAGAACCGATTTATGCCTTCCGTATCTAGGGTTAGGGATGGTATTGAAAGTCTACACAGCCTGCTGCTAGTTCCCAAGGCCCCCAGCTCATAGCTGTCACGCCCCATAGGGTATCCTAAACGTAATAGCCCACCACATATTATAAAAGACTCTCAAATTTCTATCCGAACCTTTCGGGAGTCTTGTATAGATGTAAAGTATCCCTTTACGACAATAGAATACTCAATCAATGGAGTTAAGAAGTTTAATGTGGCATTCATTAGCCATAGATAATAAACCAAAACACATATATATACTTTACAAAATCTAAAGGGCATTCCCCAGCAAAATAATATCAAGTCCATTACAGTCATCCAGAGTCCTTTAGTTTCCAACGGAAGTCTAAACAAAAGCGAAGTAAACTTCTATGGGAAACTCCTATCACCAGTACCTGAGCTGTGGCTTACCTCGGCCTAAGCCAAATGAACTTGTGCTGCAACAAATAAAAGCTATGGGGGCGTAAGCTAACTAGCTTAGTGAGTAAGAACATCCATATCACAATTAATACAATTCATCCAAACAAGTGATTATTCACGCAAATGTATGCATCAAGCAAATGAGCTCAACAAACATATGACCATGACCAACCGGAAATCATATGTGGATGGAGTTACGCCCTCCATCCCGGGTTAGCAGATTAACGAATCCTATGGTACGATGCCGTTTAAGCTCACGGTCAACTGAATAATAATTCATTTTATGGATCACGATTAACCAACATATTTGTTTTATGGATCACGATTAACCAACATATTCGTTTTATGGATCACGAAAAACCAACCAATGCTAATGCTCCATCCCTGTCGTGATATGAATGAGTCCAATTATAATTGAAGTCAAATATATATTAATTCAATTCTTTTAGATGGCCAACAATTATTCGCAGACAATCAATACAAAATGCTAGCTAATCAATCAATAGCTTAACACCCGGTTTCAATAATTCTTAAGTTCCATTTCACACATCAACAGCAGAAAAATATATAATTCCCATATACCCCATCATATATATATCCATTTTTATCTTTGCCTACACCACTAGTGCCACTAACAATACAATCACAAACATTAATGGAGAGTGGAAGTAGTACTCACTCGGCCATGGTTCGCCGGTCTTTCAGTAATAGTAATCAAGTGGTAAGGTATCGTATTGCTCGTGATCACCTACCAAATAAGAATAATCCTAATAAGAATCTCATCATTTAATTATCCCAAGCTATGCATCTACACTAGATGAATTCGGAATTCGCGCTATTTGCGGAAGTTATAACTTAAAACGGCCATAACTTGGTCATTTTAACTCGGAATTTCGCAAATTTTATATCGATCTCTACCTACTTCGAAAGATCTATCTATTTCTAATATTATTTTCAAGTTTTGAAAACATTAATGTCATGGAACAGTAGGAT
Organism: Combretum micranthum; assembly: GCA_024138025.1. NCBI lineage: Eukaryota > Viridiplantae > Streptophyta > Magnoliopsida > Myrtales > Combretaceae > Combretum > Combretum micranthum. The sequence goes on from JAMXBD010001789.1 coordinate 157,090, forward strand.
CAGATCTGTTCCGTAAATCCTCCAATTCCAAAAATTTGTTTTACTTTTGATAAAAATGCTCCTAATTGATGATTCATGTATAGATGGTATATGAATGAGTTCCTAATATGACTATCATGTAATGAACTCAATATATGCATGGTTTTGATGATCTTTGATGTTGAACTCCCATGGACTCCTAATTATTAAGAATTTCATAATGATTACTTATGAAAAGTTAAATTTTTCCAACTTTATATTCCTTAGGGTTCCTATGATTTTATTCTTGGAATTTACTTACCATCTATATGAAAATGAGTTCTCAACATCTATATTAATCATGACCTTCATTTATGCATAAAAATCCACATTTTTCATTGGGTAAATATGTTTTTAAACAAGCTACTCACAAAAATCCAAATTTTGTAAATTTCATTTTCTTGCAGTTTCTTTATGAGAAAACTTGTTTAATGCATCAAAAATTGAAGCTTCATTGTATCTAGTATCTAAGGACTTCATTTGACTCATAAAACATGCCATCTAAGCTTGGATACTAAGTGTTTATGTAGGCACCATCCTAAATTACGAATTTTACTTCTAATCACCATCTCAATATTTTTCATTCCAACTCCACCACTTGTTTTACATTTTCCATGCCTAAACTCATCTAAGCTTATGAAAATCATTCCTTAAGGGTATATTACATATACCTTCCATTTTTTATGAAAAATAGTTTTAAAGGGTTTTTGGTGGTCTTTAAAGTAGGGTTTCAAAATCATCCGAGTTTCCAACTTAGTATTTCTAACAAAACCTTTTCTTTTTCAAAATTTCTTGCCTTCTATACATGAAGATCTACCATCTAACATATCTATACATAGTCAAGGCTACATTTTTTGATCGTCAATGCATGAAAATCAAATAACTATATGAACAAACATGTAGATGAAGATGTGGATGTCTAAGCATCAGATCTACTAAATATCATGCATGATTGATGAGTTTCATGGCATGAACATGAATATCTATGCATATCCCTACTTTACATGCATGAACACAACACTACTTCAACAAAAACTCATTTAAACTCTAATCCACTTCTTGTGATAGCTTGTTTATTCTTGTAATGTGTTTTCATGTCCCTCGCATTTGATCATTGGATTAAATGGAAAAACACACAAGAATAGCTTTGCCATTACGAGATTTGGAGGAATAAGGCTTGAATCAACATACCAATGGAGATTAGAGGTGGAAATGAAGAGAAATGAGTTGTGTGTGTGTAAGAGGGGGGGGGGGGAGAGTTCACGGCACCAAGGGGGAAGAATGAGAGTTTTTCTTTAGTAAAAATTGAACAAGTGAAAATGAGAGAGAGAGAGAAAAAGAAGCTTATATATTACATGCATTAGGTTTTAGATGAATAAAATTGAATAAAATAAAACAAAAGAAAGGGAAAAATGGGGGGGGGGGGGGTGGGGGTGGGGGCGGGCGCCGGCCATGGGGAGGGGTTGTGTGTGTGTGTTTGAAATTTGATAATTTGATAATTTTATTAATAATTAAATGTAATAATTATAGGAAACAAAAATTCTTGGAAAGAAAATTGAAATGAGTAGTTGTAAGGATGTAAGAATAGGGTATGGTAGTGTGTAGTGTAGGTTGTACTTGTGAATAGTAGACAAGACATCTACTTTACCGGTTGTAACGAAAACACGGGAAAAGGCTATAACTGTAATTTTTATAGCCCGAAAATTATAAAATTGATATTTTTGGAATCCTTATAAAATTACGGTTCTAATGAATATTCCGAACATTTTTCTGAGTTCGTGGTCCGGGGCACGCTTTTCCGTAATTGAGCTCGGGAAGGCCCGGAATTGAAAAATTCCCGAATTTAAAACTTTCAAAGGTCTAAAATATACTTTAGAATGATAATTCATATTCATTTACTTTATAAAACTTCTTTTATTATGAAACCGAAGGAAAGCCGGATTTAGGGTTCCTAAGCTTCTCACTAGACTTAAACTGAACTGGATTAGGGTTTCGCTTTTCAACTCCCGGGGTTTTCTTAACTACTGAGATTACCGGGGTTTACAACCTCCCCACCTTAAATAAAGTTTTGTCCTCAAAACGAACTGACGTACCTTGTTCTTCAAATAACTCGGGTACTTCCTCCGGATCTCATCTTCAGCTTCCCAGTTGCTTCCTCAAAGGCATGATTCCTCCATAACACTTTAACGTAGTGAATGTCTTTGTTCCGTAGCCTTTGGTTTTCTTATCCAATATCTTACTGGGTGTTCTTCATATGTCAGGTTTTCTTTCAGCTGAATCGGTTCCAATTCCAGAATCCTTTCCGGGTCGGCAACGTACTTTCTCAATACTGACACATGGAATACGTTGTGGATCCCGGATAAATTTGGTGGCAAGGCTAGCCGATATGCCAGATCTCCGACTCTTTCCAAGATTTCAAAAGGTCCAATGTATCTTGAGCTTAACTTCCCTTGTGTACGCATCCTCTTAATACTTTTAATCGGGTTTATCTTTAGGTACACATGATCACCCACCTTGAATTCAAGTTCTCTTCTTTTCAGGTCTGCCCAGCTCTTTTGCCTGTCTGAGCCTCTTTCATTTTCCTGGATTACCCTCACTTTATCGGCAGCTTCTTGTACCAATTCCGGCCCAATAGCTACCTTTTCCACTTCATCCCAAAACAGAGGGGATCTACAGCGTCGTCCATACAGAGCTTCATAAGGTGGCATCTGAATAGTTGAGTAATAGCTGTTATTGTAAGCAAACTCAATTAGATGTACATGACTATCCCAACTCCCTTTGAATTCCAAGGCACACGCTCTCAACATGTCTTCCAGGGTTTGGATCGTCCTCTCAGACTGTCCATCGGTCTGAGGGTGATAAGCCGTACTAAAATGCAACTTAGTGCCCAAACTCTTTTGCAGGCTTGTCCAAAACTTGGACACAAATCTTGGGTCTCTATCTGAAATAATCCCTGCAGGTATGCCATGTAACCGTACAATCTCCCGATGTAGATCTTGGCTAATTTTTCCATCGAATAGTCATATTTATGGGTAAGAAGTGCGCGACTTGGTTAACCGATCCACTATTACCCATACCGCATCACAACCAGAAGGAGTCTTGGGAAAACCACACACAAAATCCATAGATATCTGATCCCACTTCCACTCAGGAATGGGTAAAGGCTTCAGCAATCCACCCGGTCTTTGGTGCTCTACCTTCACCTGTTGGCAAATCGGACATTTCATTACATAATCCGCCACATCTCGCTTCATGCCGTTCCACCAATAGCGGCTTTTCAGATCTTGGTACATCTTGGTACCTCCCGGATGCATGGTATATCCGGAGTTATGAGCTTCACTCATTATTTCCTTCCTCAACTCTCGTCCTCTGGTACACACAACCTTCCTTTCATTCGGATCACATCTTCATCATCTATTGCAAAATCAAGGTACTTTCCTACTTGGGTTTCCCTTTTGATCTTTTGTATCACTTCGTCATACCTTTGGCTTCTTTGATCCTTTCTATTAGGGTCGGTTCCAGTGCCAGGTTGGCTATCTCAAGCTCCGCACTTTGGCTATGAACTCAATCTTTAACTTCTCAAAATCCTTAACAATCCTTTGACTTGTGATCAAGGCAGCTACCTCCCCATAATTTTTCCGACTTAAGGCATCTGCGACGGCATTAACCTTCCGGACAGTAATTTATTCCCAGGTCATAATCTTTTATTAATTCTAGCCATCTCCTTTGTCTCATATTTAGTTCCTTTTGTGTGAATAGATATTTAAGACTTTTATGATCCGTGTATATCTCACACCTCTGTCCATATAAATAATGTCTCCATAGCTTCAAAGCAAAGACAACTGCAGCCAATTCCAAATCATGTGTAGGGTAGTTCTACTCATGGGGTCTCAATTGTCGAGAAGCATATGCAATAACTTTCCCTTCCTGCATCAATACACATCCAAGGCCATTCCTTGAGGCGTCGCTATGCACCGTATAGGACTTTTCTGGGTCTGGTAAAACCAAGATCGGTGCCGATACCAATCGTCGTTTCAATTCCTGGAAGCTCTGTTCCCTCTTGTCCGTCCAAACAAATTTCTCATTCTTTTGAGTCAATTGAGTCAGTGGCTTGGCTATCTTAGAGAAATCCTTCACAAACTTGCGATAGTAGCCAGCTAATCCCAAGAAACTTCTTACTTCAGTAACCGTTTGCGGCGGTTTCCATTCTACTACCGCCTTGATCTTCTCAGGGTCAACTGATATCCCCTCACCGGTTACCACATGTCCAAGAAAAGATATTTGTCCAACCAAAAATCACATTTGGACAATTTGGCGTACAGCTTGTTGTCCCTTAAGGTTTGTAACGCCAAACGAAGATGTTCCTCGTGTTGCTCTTTGGTCTTCGAATATATTAGGATGTCGTCTATGAAAACTATCACACATTATCCAAAAGTGGCTTATAAACTCTTCATAAGGTCCATAAATGCAGCTGGGCATTGTCAGCCCGAACGACATCACTAGAACTCGTAGTGTCCATAACGAGTACGGAAAGCCGTCTTTGGTACATCCTCAGGCTTTATCCTCAATTGATGGTATCCCGAACGCAAATCAATGCGTGAAAACACACAAGCCCCTTGCAGTTGATCGAACAAATCATCAATTCTTGGCAGAGGGTATCGATTCTTGATAGTTACCTTATTCAACTCACGATAATCGATACACAGTCTCATCGATCCATCCTTCTTCTTTACAAACAACAGGTGCGCCCCATGGCGACACACTTGGTCTTATGAATTTTTGATCCAGAAGTTCTTGTAATTGTGCCTTTAGCTCTTTCAACTCAGCCGGTGCCATCCGGTATGGTGCTTTGGATATCGGTTCGGTGTTTGGAGCTAAAACAATCTCAAAATCAATTTCTCTTTTTGGTGGTAATCCTGGCAAAATTTCTGGAAACACATCCAAATATTCATTTACCACTGGTATATCCCTTTCTTCACGGGTTTCCTCTTCATCCAAGACACCTTCAATCGGTATTATCTCTTCATCCTCCATCATCAACTCAAACGAGTTTAACCAAACCTTCTCGGGACTAGGGTTTCTCCCACAAATTCTACTTTTTCCCCCATTTGATCATAGAAACTCACTGTCTTCTTTTGACAATCCACTATTGCTTTTACCTTGCTTAGCCAACTCATCCCGAGGATAACTTCGTATTTATTCATCTCCAACATTATTAAATCACTTTTGGAGTGGTGTCCATGAACTTCCAATGGACAATCCTTTATCAATTCTCGGGTTGACACAACGCTCCCGGTAGGTGTCTTAATCCTCAAACTAGCAGTAGTTGTGGCTATAGGTAATTCAAGTTGATTAGCCAAACTAGTGGTGATGAACGAATGTGTCGCTCCCGTGTCAAATAAAACATATGCCTCCACGCTATTCACCCGAATGTGTCCTGAGGTCAACAAACATCCATCACTCATCAATCCTACAACACTCTCAAAGCTACCTACCTAGGGTTCTTACTTCCAGCTTTCCCATAACATATATAATTTCATCCAGACAACAATTCAAATAAATAAATCGAAATTTAACTTGAGAAGGTTTCTGTTACTAACCTGTCACCAGGCCGCCATCAGCGCCTTCGCTTTGATCCAAAGCTGCCAATTCCACTTCCTCCTCCTCATCTTCCTCTACCATCCACTGGCCTTCGAAGTTATATAACCTCATCCCATGCATTGCCGATGCTGCGCGGCTCCCACTTTTATTTCCCGACCTCATGGGGTTGGTATTGCTCGAAGTCCCAAAGGGTCGAGCGGCTACACTTTTCCGTTGGGAACATTCAGAGGCAAGTAAGTGCCCCTTCTCCTTGCAAATAAAGCAAGTCACGGCCAGCTTCTTCGGGCACGTATAAACCATATGGCCAGCATCGCCACAGAAATAACATTTGTTTCAACAACTGGCATTGCCTAGGAGCATGCGCCCCTTACATTTCCAACATGTGACATTGGCCTTAAACTGGGTCGGCTTGCTACTAGACTCATCCTTAACCCTTGGTACGGTCTGTACCTTTTTCCCTTGAATCCTGAACTCGAGGCGTCAAACGGCCTTTCCAAATACCCTCTTGTCAGGTTCTTGGTATTTCCTTTTTCTGGCCCCTTCAATCACTCGGGCCTTCTCTACCATCTCAGGGTATGTCCTTACCCCAAACTCTTCCAATTTGATCCGCAATTCCTCGTCTAAGCCACCCAAAAATACTTGCTTCTTCAGCTCTTCACTATCCCTGAAAGACTCAGGTGCATATTGCAGCAGGTGGACGAACTCAGTCTCATACTGTTCCACCATTCTCCCCTTTTGTTTCACGTGGAGAAAGTCAGCACTATACTTTACCCTTAAGCTGGAGGGGAAGTAATTATCCAAAAATTCCCGGCGAAAAGATTCCCATGTAACCGGGGAAGGCAAGCTTCTCCTCTTAGAGTCCCACCAGACCCTCGCATTGTACCTCAGCATATAAGTTCCATATTCCACTTGTAAGTAAGGTGGAATTTCATATGCAGCAAAAGAGCTCAATTTGAGCTAACCAGTCCTCGGCTTCATCTGGTTTGCCGAACGCTCCATCAAAATACCGGTTACTCTTGATGAAATCCGGTAAGGAGCTTCGGTGGGGCCTTCTGTATGGTGGGGGTGGTGGCAAAGGCACATTATAGGAATGCTCCTCCTGTGGAGCCGGTGCCTCAGCAGTCGCTTCCCGATGGTCTGCAGGTGGTAGGTGTGGAGCAGAATCCGGACACTTTGTCCTTGGTGCGGGTTCTGAACCGGGTTTTGATTCTGGATGAATGTGTTCAGAAGATTGGCTAGCTGTCCAATCGCATTTAACACATCCCCTTGATTCTGAGGCGCAACTCCTTGAGGATTAGGTGGAGGTGCGGCCGGTTGATCGGCTTCGTTCGGGATAGACCCTTGTTCCCGATTCCGAATCCGTCGGTTTCGTCTGTTTATACATTGTTAATGGATTTTAGTATTCTTAGGATATCTTAAATTTTTAAGAAACTTAGTTTATTAACAAGATTCAAAATTTGCGAGAATTCGGAAATCAACTTAAAAAGAAATAGAATTTCATAAATTTCATGTAATCACAAGGAGAACAAAACAAGTTGAAATCTCATAATATTAGCGTGAATGAATGAATGCTCATGCAATTTATATGCGGTTAATGTTCTTTATGTCTCATGTCTAGCATGCATGCTTTTCACAACTCCTTTCCTTTGAAATAAACATGATCCTTCATTACTTTAGCGAGCCATACAAATATTACATCAAGATTTTTGTCCCCAAAATTTGGCTAGCTATACTCCAATTCCGATTCTAAACATTTTCCCTATTCCCGAAAGCATAACAAAATACAAGGAAAAAGAAGCAATAAAATACTAGCTATCCTGAAATCCTAAGGCAAATTGGCATCCCGCATTGCCTACTACAAAATAAGAAAAATCAGGACTTCACTTGGACTTCATGGGTTAGCTATCATCTCGGCCTCTACTCATCACTAGTGTCTTCGGAGGTCGAGCTAGGAGGTCGTCTCCTGCTAGAAGAACCACCTCGTCCCGTCGGACAAACAAACTAAGGTATTCCCTCGTAGTCATCCTCCGCTTCCTAGTAGGTCGGACTAAAGGCTCTTGGTCTTCACTTTCTTCCTCTTCCTCCGTTCCTTGCCCTTCCCTCGGGCTCACTCCATTCTCATCACCTCTTACCTCAGGTTCACTCACTTGGGTCTCCACCACTTCAGGCTCTCTCACAGGTTCTCCACCCACATTTTCAACTTCCATAGGCTCAGGGGCCACGGGTTCTACTACTGCTAGGTCAAGCACAGGTGGATTCTCACCCTCAATATAAACATCTCTCCATATCATTGGATCAAACTCGGGTTCTACCCTTCCACTATCTGGTATCTCCAACTCCCGATTAAAATCCCATACAATTTGGTTGGGTTCCGGATTCACTTCCGCTTCCGGCTCGATGGGTGGGGTAGGGGTTCTAGGAACTACATTTTCCTCCCAATTAGGATCCTCCTCGGGGTCCTCTTTCTTCTTCTTCCTCCTCTTCCTCATTCTCTTCGATCACAGGCGCACCATTCAATTGCATGCCTATGTCATGGGCTGGAGGTGTGGCTATCACACGGGGTGGAAGGATGTCTAAGTAAACCGCATGCCAAGTGATATGGTTCCATGCGTCTGCTATGTTCCAGTCATGGTGGTCATACAAATTGTCATGGGCATACACATATAAGGGTCCTATAGGGATCCACACCCTAAAGTCTGGAGGGGTTCGGTTTCCCCCATTCTTCAAGATAAATGTAGCCTCCCTAGTCATGGCTCACGCCCATACTCTACCATGATTCTTCCAGTATAAATCGTCTCCAATTAGTCCAACTCTTCTCCCCATGGGATCATACCTCAACGGTCGACCACAGCGGCCCACCTAGTGTATCTCAGTCCTTCCTTCCACAATTTATACATTTCCCCTATGGTTCGGGGGCCTGGCTAAAGCGAAGTCTTCACACAATTCCTCAATCTCAACCTGTACTCTACCATGGTTTCATCATTCCTCTTGGTGAAGTGTCTAGCCCGCTCCGGTCTCACCCAAGGAGACCTACAACAATATAAGACTCCTAATCAGACTTAGCAAGGAAAACATTTTCAACTCCATTTGAACCTATTAATTAGATTTCTAAGTCCGGTTTCTTTTAATTCTATTGTCTTGTTTATAACCTAGTGCTCTGATACCAACTTAAACTGTCACGCCCCATAGGGTATCCTAAACGTAACAGCCCGCCACATACTATAAAAGACTCTCGAATTTCTATCCGAGCCTTTCGGAGTCTTGTATAGATATAGCGTCCCTTTACGACAATAGAATACTCAATCAATGGAGTTAAGAAGTTTAATGTGGCATTCATTAGCCATAGATAATAAACCAAAACACATATATACTTTACAAAATCTAAGGGGCATTCCCCCAAAATAATATCAAGTCCATTACAGTCATCCAGAGTCCTTTAGTTTCCAACGGAAGTCTAAACAAAAGCGAAGTAAACTTCTATGGGAAACTCCTATCTCCGGTACCTGAGCTGTGGCTTGCCTCGGCCTAAGCCAAATGAACTCGTGCTGCAACAAATAAAAGCTATGGGGCGTAAGCTAACTAGCTTAGTGAGTAAGAACTTCCATATCACAATTAATACAATTCATCAAACAAGTGATTATTCACGCAAATGTATGCATCAAGCAAATGAGCTCAACAAACATATGACCAGCCGGAAATCATATGTGGATGGACTTACGCCCTCCATCCCGGGTTAGTAGATTAACGAATCTTACGGTACGACGCCGTTTAAGCTCACGGTCAACTGAACAATAATTCGTTTTATGGATCACGATTAACCAACATATTCGTTTTATGGATAACGATTAACCAACATATTCGTTTTATGGATCACGAAAAACCAACCAATGCTAATGCTCCATCCCCGTCGTGATATGAATGAGTCCAATTATAATTGAAGTCAAATATATATTAATTCAATTCTTTTAGGTGGCCAACAATTATTCGCAGACAATCAATATAAAATGCTAGCTAATCAATCAATAGCTTAACACCCGGTTTCGATAATTCTTAAGTTCCATTTCACACATCAACAGTAGACAAATATATAATTCCCATATACCCCATCATATATATATATATCCATTTTTATCTTTGCCTACACCACTAGTGCCACTAACAATACAATCACAAACATTAATTGAGAGTGGAAGTAGTACTCACTCGGCCATGGTTCGACGGTCTTTCAGTAATAGTAATCGGGTGGTAAGGTATCGTCTTGCTCAGGATCACCTACCAAATAAGAATAATCCTAATAAGAATTTCATCATTTAATTATCCCAAGCTATGCATCTACACTAGATGAATCGGAATTCGCGCTATTTGTGGAAGTTCTAACTTAAAACGACCATAACTTGGTCATTTTAACTCGGAATTTCGCAAATTTTATATCGATCTCTACCTACTTTGAAAGATATATCTATTTCTAATATTATTTTCAAGTTTTGAAAACATTAATGTCACAGAACAGTAGGATCAGATCTGTTCCGTAAATCCTCCAATTCCAAAAATTTGTTTTGCTTTTGATAAAAATGCTCCTAGTTGATGATTCATGTATAGATGGTATATGAATGAGTTCCTAATATGACTATCATGTAATGAACTCAATATATGCATGGTTTTGATGATCTTTGATGATGAACTCCCATGGACTCCTAATTATTAAGAATTTCATAATGATCACTTATGAAAAGTTAAATTTTTCCAACTTTACATTCCTTAGGGTTCCTATGATTTTATTCTTGGAATTTACTCACCATCTATATGAAAATGAGTTCTAAACATCTATATTAATCATGACTTTTATTTATGCATAAAAATTCACATTTTTCATTGGGTAAATATGTTTTTAAACAAGCTACTCACAAAAATCCAAATTTTGTAAATTTCATTTTCTTGCATTTTCTTTATGAGAAAACTTGTTTAATGCATCAAAAATTGAAGCTTCATTGTATCTAGTATCTAAGGACTTCATTTGACTCATAAAACATGCCATCTAAGCTTGGATACTAAGTGTTATGTAGGCACCATCCTAAATTACGAATTTTACTTCTAATCACCATCTCAATATTTTTCATTCCAACTCCACCACTTGTTTTACATTTTGCTCATGCCTAAACTCATCTAAGCTTATGAAAATCATTCCTTAAGGGTGTATATTACATATACCTTCCATTTTTTATGAAAAATATGAGTTTTAAAGGGTTTTTGGTGGTCTTTAAAGTAGGGTTCCAAAATCATCCGAATTTCCAACTTAGTATTTCTAACAAAACCTTTTCTTTTTCAAACTTCTTGCCTTCTATACATGAAGATCTACCATCTAACATATCTATACATAGTCAAGGCTACATTTTTATGATCGCCAATGCATGAAAATCAAAATAACTATATGAACATACATGTAGATGAAGATGTGGATGTCTAAACATTAGATCTACTAAATATCATGCATGATTGATGAGTTTCATAGCATGAACATGAATATCTATGCATGATCCCTATTTTACATGCATGAACACAACACTATCTTCAACAAAAACTCATTTAAACTCTAGATCCACTTCTTGTGATAGCTTGTTATTCTTGTAATGCGTTTTCATGTCCCTAGCATTTGATCATTGGGATTAAATGGAAAAACACACAAGAATAGCTTTGCCATTACAAGATTTGGGAGGAATAAGGCTTGAATCAACATACCAATGGAGATTAGAGGTGGAAATGAAGAGGAAATGAGTTGTGTGTGTGTGTAAGAGGGGGGGAGTTCATGGCACCAAGGGGAGAGAATGAGAGGTTTTTACTTTAGTAAAAATTGGAACAAGTGAAAATGAGGAGAGAGAGAGAAAAAGAAGCTTATATATTACATGCATTAGGGTTTTAGATGAATAAAATTGAATAAAATAAAACAAATGAGAGGGAAAAATTTAGGGGGGGGAGGGGTGGGGGCACCGGCCATGGGGGGAGGGGTTGTGTGTGTGTGTTTGAAATTTGATAATTTGTATTTTATGTAATTAAATGTAATAAATGTAATAATTAGATAGGAAACAAAAATCTTGGAAATGAAAATTGAAATGAGTAGTTGTAAGGATGTAAGAATAGGGTATGGGTAGTGTGTAGTGTAGGTTGTACTTGTGAATAGTAGACAAGACATCTACTTTACCGGTTGTAACGAAAACACGGGAAAAGGCTATAACTATAATTTTTATAGCCCGAAAAATTATAAAATTGATATTTTTGGAATCCTTATAAAATTACGGTTCTAATGAATATTCCGGAACATTTTTCTGAGTTCGTAGTCCCGGGGCATGCTTTTTCGTAATTGAGCTCGGGAAGGCCCGGAATTGAAAAATTTCCATGATAATTCATATTCATTTACTTTATAAAACTTCTTTTATTATGAAACCAAAAGAAAGCCGGATTTAGGGTTCCTAAGCTTCTCTCACTAGGCTTAAACCGAACTAGATTTGGGTTTCGCTTTTCAACTCTCGGGGTTTTCTTAACTTTTGAGATAACCAGGGTTTACAATAGCAATCAACGTGGCTTGGCTCGGCTCGACTCGGCTCGACTCGGCTCGGCTCATACATGGGATGCATGTCACGCCCCGGAGGGTAACTTAAACGTGGTAGTCCATAGCATATAATATTAAAGCTAATGAATGATAACCTTAGTCATGCAGGAGCTTCGATATCATATGCAAGGCATGCTTCCAAGATAGTAGGAGACTCACAGGGGTATTACATTTAAGTAGATAATAAAAGCAAGCAAAAACTTATATAAATAAACTTGAAACCTTCATTTAAATAATAATTTCTTACATCATCTTAGGGGCATTCCCCCGTCTTAAAAGTCTATCAACAAGATAATAGCAACTATAACACAAGCCTACTATAGAGATTTCCTAAGAAGTCTATGTTCAAAACTTAAATACATATAACTTCTCCCAAAAACTCCTAGTAGCTTAAGCTCGTACCTGGCATATGGGGCTCCTTGAGGCCAACCAAAGGTAACCATACTGTAACAAAAAGTTATAAGGGTATAAGCAAATCTAGTTTAGTGAGATAATTCCCATCTATAGAACATTTCCATATAGCAAACAAGTATTTAATCAAGCATATGAGAATGCATCAATCACATGAGCAAACAAAATACACATGATTAACCGAAAATCAAGTGTAGCATGGATTTTACGCCCTTCATGTCGAGGGTTAGGAGGTTACAGGCCCATACGACCATCAATATTTGCAGATTTACCGGCTCCTGCTCGCCCTGTAGACTTTCCCGCTCCTACTAGCCACTACTACCATTTCCTCGTTTCCCCACATGAAGAGTAGTAGTGAAATAAATGTGACTCACAATTATGATATGCATGAAATAATTTCAATATATATTTAACCAAATAATGTTGAGTTCAAGTTAAAGGCGATCAACACAATTTTCATCATATCAATACAAGAATCATAATTTATTTATCAAACCTTCTTTCGATATTCTTTACTTATATTCAACCAATCATAATTCCAAGTCACATAACAAATATTCATTTATCTTTTTCTTAATTGCTAGTGCTACTACTTACAAGCACAAATAAGGAAATGTAACGTAATAAAGGATTAACTCACTCCATGTCGGTAGATCCTAATCGAAGTAATCTTCCGAGAAGATGATCTCGGGTCTTTCTTCACCTAAACAAGATGGAATACCCAAAATGAGTCTTTCATGAAATTTCTATTCTTGAAGATTCTAAACTTTTCTTAAAATCGCGGTAAAATCGTATAGAAGGAAATTCCAACCTAAAATGGCCATAACTTGTTCATTTTAACTCGGAATTTCACATATAATATATCGTTTTCTACCTACTCAAAAGATCTATCTATTTCTAAACTTTTTTTCATCAAACTAAGTCGTTTGGTTTTCGAAAAAGTAGCGACCAGATTTACCACGAATTTTTATAAACTTGATTTCCTTCTTTTATCCAAAGCTTATTTTGAAGAGATAGATATTTTGATAGCTTGTAAAACCTTTGAAATGCATATACATATATTTATTGACTCATATCTAATGTATAAAGTTAATGAAGTTATCTTAAGAAAAAGTAAAGTCTTTTAAGGATTTTTGGAAAGTGAGTACTTTTGAAATATTTCTCTTTTGAAAATATCTTAAGTTATTTCAAATGAGTATTTTCCTTTTTCCTAAATTTTATTTCCGTAATCTTTTTAAATTCCTAAGGAATGATTTTATTTTCTAAGCTTAGTTTCCAACGCTTTTGAAAGTAATGACACTTCTATATTTAGATAAATAATTTCTTGGTTTCTTGAGATCATTCTATTTTGATGAAAAGTATTTCTAGCACTTGATGAAAAAGTGAAGTTTTTGGAAAAATCTTTGTTTATTTCAAAAAAAGTTCTTTCTACGTATGTTTATGAGCTCCTTAGAAAAGTTTGTTTAAGAAAATTACTTCCTACTTTTATTTTTAGAAAAGAATTTTTAAGAAAACCTTTCCTCATTTATTTTGTTGAGACAAAAATCATTATGTTCATGCATGAATATGAATCATAAAGTTATGAAAACATAAAGAAACATAATAACTTAAAAGAATAATATAATAAAGAAATAAATCAAGTATTGGAACCTTAGCTTCATCAAGGTATCCCGGGACTAAGAATAGACTAGTCCCATAAAGAAAAAGAAAATGTTTTGACTTGATGAGAACAAGTCTAAGACTAGAAAGACTAGTCTTAAAAACAACATTAAAGTAAATAAATTGCAAGGAAAGTAAATAAATTGCAAAACAAATGAGCTTATATGCTCTAAAAAATATATATAGCTACATATATATATTAGATAGTTATAAATGTAAAAGCAACATAAAGAAATTAGATCATGAACAAATACAAAGTATGAACCTATTGTTGCTTTCTTTAACCTTCATGGTTTAGAAAACACATACTAAGCTTATACTAAGTAAGTGAACATAAGAAAGACTTGAAGAATTATTACTTAAAAGAACTAGACTTGAGAGAACTCTTTGGGAGAGAATTCTTGAAGAATTTCGGGAGAGTAACTTTAGTGTAGGAAAGGTGTGAAAGAAGTGAAAGTAAGAGGGGATTTATAGGAAAATGTGAAAGATAATTTGTGTTAATTAAATAAATTAAAAATAAAACAATTTGGAGAGGAAGAGAAGAGGGCCGGCGCAATTTGAGAGGAAAGGGGGAGGAAATTTTTATTTTTTTGTACTTTTATAAATAAAAAGTAAGATATAAAAGATGTGAAGTTGTATTGGAAATGAAAATTGTAAGAAATAGAGGTATGGGTTGTAAGAAAAGGTTATAAGAAAAAGTAGAGATAGATAAATAGTGTAGAATAGTAGTAAATAGTGTAATGTAAAGTAGACATGATAATTTAAGTACCGGTAGTAAGAAAATACGCGTATAAATGCGATATCTGATATTTTTAGCTACCGAAAAATTATGAAATTGATATTTTTGAAAATCTTATATTTTTACGATTCCAACGGTGTATTCAAAATATTTTTACTATTCCGAGCCCCAAGACACGTTTTTCAAGAACTATGTCCGATTGGGTTCAAAGCGAGTCGCGATTTTACTAAACTGATATTTTTAAGCTTCTTTAGATAATTACAAATTATTTTACTCACTAAACTCTTTCTTACTCTCTTAGGGTTTCTTAAACAGGGATGCCGAACTTGAGCAGTTACGATAGATTAGGGTTTTGTTGACTTTAGAGATCCGGTTGACTTCTAATTAGGATTTAAGCTTTAATTGATTACAAAACTTCGGGTGTTTACAATGCATCCCCAATGCGCTTTAGTTCCCTATGAATGAACTTTGATACCGGATCTCATTCTCCAAACGTGATCTCGGACCATACCGATCGTCTTGTGTAGGAGTAGCACGCTACCAAATGCAACTTGACTGATGCGTTGCATGACCAATTTATTTTTTGCTTAGGTCAAATTATTCATACATTCTTTAGAGTGACCAACAAATATCATACACATAAACAAAAACAACATGAACAATGCAGTTATCCAATAGATTGATAGTTTCGATATGCTTTAGTATTCTTTAGCATACATACGTCAAAGTCTCATTATCTATTCCATCCCATTCATATCAGTTTTTATCTTATTCTTATAATTCTAATGCAACTAGCTACAAGCACAAACAAGATAACAAAATAAGAGAAAAACTCACATGTCCATTGGACTCCGGTCTTTTAATCGTAATAATCAGGTGGCAATGAATCCTCGAAAGCAAAGTCACCTAAGGAAAGAAATACCCAAATGAGTATTTCAACTCAAAACTAATCCATTCTATCTCATGCAAACTATCAAATTCGTAATTCTCGTCCTACATGGGAATTCCAACTTAAAACGACCATAACTTGGTCATTTTAACTCGGAATTTAGCAAATTACATATCAATTTCTATCTACTTCGAAAGATCTATATAATCCTAATATCATATTTAGGTTTTGAAAACTTTTAAGCTTCAAAAAGATCTGATCAGTTCAGATCAGTAGCGAAAACCAAATTGGAAAAATTGATTTTGTGAAAGTTCATGAAATTTCTACTATCCAAAGCAAGTATACATGCAATATGAACAAGTTACTATCATAAATGATATGTCATGAGATATATATGTACATGTTCTTGATGATATTTAATAAAAGGAATTTTTAGAAAACTTTTTCCTTGTAAGACTTTATGAAAAATCAACTTCGAAAGCTAGTATTGTATTCTTAACAATTCCCAATTGTTTTTAGAACAATTCCTTGATAAAATTTATTTATTCTTGTTAAAATTAAGTCCTCATTATGTATATTCCTTAAGGCCTTTATTTTTCAATAAAAATTTCCGTTTTACATTTTGTAAACATGTTTTTAAATATGGTTCATCCCAAAATCCAAATTTTGCAAAAATTATTCTTGTGGTAATTCCTTTAAGTAAACTCATTTGATACTTAGAAACTTAAGGCTCAACCATACCTAGCCACTAAGGACTTCATTTCTTTAATAAAACTTCTATTTTGAGTTTGGAAAGTAAGTGTTTTCATGCCATTACTCCATTATATGAATTTCTTAAAATGACAAATAACTCAAATTTTCCTACTTTATTTCTACTTCTTGTTCTATATATTTTTCTTAGCAAATCCCATCTCAACTTATAAAAATCATTACTTGATGATATCTATGACATATACTCTTCATTTTTCATATAAAACAGAAGTCTTGGAATTGATAAAAGGGTTTTTAAGGTATAATCTTGAAATCATCCGAATTTCACAAGGTTAGGATAAAAGTCAAATTTTATATTTTGTAATCTCTTCCTATTTTGAGAATCTCTATTAGTAGATCTACCATCTACTTATCAAAAATATCTTATATTGATACCTATTCCATAAGCCTTTCATTTTTTAAACAAATCTTTCATTTTGGTGTTGAAAAATGGGTTTCCAAAATTGGTCTTGATTGAGATCTGAATTTACAAAATTTGTTTTTAGACATATCTTTTGATAAAATCCATCTAAACTTATGAAAATTCATCTCTTACATATCCTATCTAAAGAGCCTTTCATATCTTAAATAAAAACTTCATTTTTAAGTTGGAAAACATGTTTTTAAGTTATGCCTTTGTCTAGATCCGACAATAGAATTTTGTTTTGAAAAATAATTTTTGAAAATCACCTTTGAACCATATAAAATGAAATCTTGATGATATATACCCATTAAGCCTTCATTATTTCAAGTAAAACTTCCATTTTGATACTTGGAAAGTGGTTTTTAAATATGGTCTTGTCTAGATACGAATTTCACCATTTTTGTTTGAGTTCAAAACCAAGATCTACACTTACTATGAATATAAATATAAAAGAAATCCATTGTAGTAAAGTATAAACTCATAGATCTAAACATAAACATAATCAAAGTTACATAAAAGTTAGATCTACAAAATATAACCATTGCTAGCAAAAAAATAATAATATCACAAAAAAATAATCATAAGTAGGATGAGTGTTTCATTTTGGCATCATCATCCTTAGCTTTTAAGCTTATGGAAAGTCATTTGATGCATGAAACTCTCACTATACTCCACCTACATCAACTATGGAAGCTTGGAATAAGAGTTTTACCAAAGAATCTTGAAGAAAAATGTGTGGGAGCTCATTTATTAAATAGGGGCAGCAAGTATTCTTGCAAGAACAAGAACAAATGAAGAGAGAAAGAGAGGAAAATAAAGAGGAAAATTGTAAAGAATGACAAAGCTTTAAAGGTGTGAATGAGAGAGGGTAAAAAGACAGGAGGAATTAAAGGCACTTAAAAATGAAATTAAAAGAAAAAAAAGTGGCAGCAAGGACTTCCCTATAGCTGGTGTGAAAGATAGAAGAGAGAGGGAGAGGAATTTAGTTGATTTTTGACTTAAAATTATAATGTGTAACTAAGTTTATGTGTTACTTAGTAAAGAAGGATTAGAATAGATTTATTTTAATCAAATTGGGAGTATTTCAAAGGACAAAAGGCAGCAAAAGAGGTCAAAAAAATCTGCCATGAAGTGATACATAAAGTGTAGAAAGATTAAAGTGAAAAAGAAGTGATGTATGAAAAGTGTACTATAGGTATGGGTTTGTAAAAGTACTTTCTAAATAAATAAAATAAAAATAAGAAAAAATAGAAAATGCATTCCAAATTTTTGTAGCAAAATTTTCATAATTAAAATAATATAATTTATTTATTTATTTTAGTGAATTATCAAATAAGTTACCAATATGATCAAAATACGCGGATATAAGCTATAATTGATATTTTTATAACCTGAAAAATTATAAAAATTTATTTTATGAAATAAAAATATTTTTCAAATATTTTTAAATTATTAAATTAAATTATTTATTTATTTTTAGTATCGGGTCTTAAACAGAAACTGATCCTGTAAAAACCTGAAACGAATTAAATTTTAGAAAAATGGAATTTTCTATGATATATAAAATATTTATCTAAAAATATAGGGGTTTACAAGAATAGTAAAATTGTGTAATGAATAGTAGTGAATAGTGCAAAAGACTAGTTAATTACCGGTAGTAAAAAAAATACGAATATAATCGCAAAATAATATATTTCTAGTTATCGAAAAATTATAAAACTGATATTTTTGAAATCCTTATGAAAATACGAGTCTAACGGTATTAATGGTATATTTTTGATATCTCGAGCCTTGGGACACGTTTTTCAAAGTCTGTATTCGAACGGGTTCTAAATAGGTCAAAAATTTACTAATCTGATATTTTTAAGTGACCTTATATTATTATGAATTACTCTACACACTTAAACTACACCTCGGCCTCTAGGGTTAAGAGCACGAGATTACTGGATTTAAACTATTGTATTCTACTTAGGATTCCCGAGTGATTTTTCGGTTTAGATCTTTGCCAATTTGGAAACTGCGGGTTTATGTTTATACAACACATTTAGTTTGAAAAACTTATTTTAAATTTTATTTTTGTAAGTATTTAATATCTCTTAACGTTTTCGCAATTCTTGAATTGGATTTATTTCCGAAGGTTTATCATTATTTACTTTTTAATAATTTGTTTTTGAGTTTTATATTACCCGATTTTATAAGTCAGAGTTAAGTATAGAATTTGTCATACGTAGTGGTTTTGAATTTACAGACTGTTGAGTTCTTATTTTATTTTTAAGGATTCTCATTTCCTCAAGATTAAGAAATTTGTAGATTTGCTCGTGATTTAGGACTAGTCGAAGATCAGTTTTAATTTGGAGTCATTTTTAGAGTTTATCTTCGATGTTTATTTTTGAATTATTTACTGAAATTTTTCGGAGCTTAATCGGTGCTGGAGCTTAGTCGGCATTTGGATCTTATCATGCTTGAGAGCTGAGCTCGCTCTGTTTGTTGTTGAGACCCCGCTCTATTGCTTTTGATACAACCGTAGTAGCTTCACACAATAGCTCTTTGGATGTAGCTAAAGTGCTCAGACTAATAGATACAACAATAGCAGATTGGTTGTCATGGTTTTTAGTTCTAGATTGCATCTTTATGCTGCTTTCTAGTTCCTCTGCTATGCAAAAATTGTAAACATAAGTCACAAATGAATCTTTCTTTAGAACATGCAGAAATTCAGACATTTAAGCTTTATTTTCAATCCATTTAGATCCTTTTTCAAAACTTTTATGTAGTTGGTCCAAACCTGCAACTTTTATCATTTTCAAGTGATTTATGTAGTAAAAATTCATCAAAGTGCACAAAAGTGTGTCTTTTTCATATTAATGAATGTACAAAATTATGCATTTATCAACCCACTTGTAACAAACTAAAAATCTTATTTTTCTTCCAATAACCCCCTAAAAGATCCACGTATTGAAAAAAATTACTAATTGAGAAAGAATTATTATGAGAATAAAAATTTAGGATAAGCCATTCATTTTATTTTTCTCATATGCAAAAACAAATTTAGGAGAAGCCACTCATTTTTTTTTTCTCATATGCGAAAACTTAAAACATTTTTAATATTATGCACCTTAAAATAGTTTTTCTTCACAACCACATAAAGATTCATGTTTTAAAAAATAATTAGCTAAAAGAAGTTTAATATGAAAATGAAATATTCATGAACTCAAAAGTAAATATGAAATCATGATTTCTTTAATGAATTAAGATTTTGTTTAAGAACCAAACTTTGGGAAATTTTAAAAGAAAATACACTTGGAGTTTTATGTCTCAAATAGATAAAACCATGTTTTATAAAATAAATTGTTAAATAAACAAATATAAGACCCTTGAGATTTTCAAATATATACATTAAACCATAAATTTTGTTGAGTCACATAGTTATAAAAACTTAAAATAACATATTTCATCTTAAGTTAAGAAAATGAATTCTCATAAAACTCAACCTTGTTATTATCCACCCAGAACATTTTACAAAATTTCTCTCGAGACAATATTACTAGTATCATGCATATTATATGAGTTAATGTCAATACTAAATAATTTTCAAAGGTAGAAATATTTATATGATTGATATAAAGTGTATAAGTGAAGTAAAACTTGTGAAAATTTTCAATTTAAGGGCTGAAACTTTCAGATCAGATACATATTAACTAATTTTGAAACCCAAATGACTTTAAATGTTAAATATAACCTTACAATAGGTAGAGAATGACTGCTAATATGTGCAATTCTAAGTCAAAATGAGCAAATTATGGCCATTTTAAGTTGGAATTTTTCTTAATTCTAATTTTGATGAAAATAATAATATAGAATTAGAAAGTTTAAGTGGAATTTATATAAAATTCTCATTCTAGGTATTTATTTTATCTAGGTGACAAGGAATACAAGACTTTCATTCTTGAGGATTATTTGACTAAGCAGATTGTGATATGGATGAGTGAGTTTTCCTTATAATTTTGTTACCTTACTTGTGATTGTAGATAGTTGTACTAAATTTATAAGTAAAAGATAAAATGAAAATGAATGGGGTAATGGGTTTATATATATATGCTTCCATGAATGTATGACAAAGGATGCTAAGCATATCAAAACTAACAAATGATTGTTTAATTGCATCATCAATATTATATGTTGCTTATATGTGTATGATGCCTGTTTGATCACCTTTAAGTATACCTTAATTATACTGGCTTTGATATAAATTAAATAGACACGCATTCTATCCTTCGAGTCAAATGTTGAAGGCTACTACTCCTACGGGAAGAATCGGGAGGGTCTGAGACCAAGAGGGCCTGCGACCATGCTCATTCTTACTGTACTAATGCGTACTAGAGATACATCCTAAGAATGAGTCATGCCAATCGATCCCTATGAGCAGGGGGCTTAAGAACTAGCAATAGGAGATCGTGTAGACCTTTACATACCATTCCCTAACCCTTAATACAGATGGTGTAGATCCATTTTGTGTATGGTTTCTGGATACTCATACATAATTGTTTATATCATGTGGTTGTTGTATAGCATGCATAACACATGTGTGAAATTAAAAAACTTGTTTGAATTTGTAAACCCCAGGATTTTTCCACATTAGTACATGATTTTATAATAGATTATATGACTAGATAATAGATTTAGATTCTAATCTAATTTAATAATAGATTAATATTTGGAAATTGGTTAGATAAAGGATTTAGAATTTGGATAAAGAAATTCTTTGACCTTAGTTGATACCAAAAACGAGATTTCGTATCTTGAATGAATAATTCAAGATATAATTAAAAGAAAATCTAAAATTTAAACCCGAAACCTGATATACAACTAGATTTAAATCGAAAAATGCAAATATAGAGATTAAATGATTGTTTTTTATCTCGATAATGATTCAAGATTAGAACAACGAGTAGTATTGAGCTTAAATTCAAACTTAAATCCTAAATTCAAGATTCCTAGTTAAAATTAATAACTACTAGTAAGATTTCATGACGGGTATTAAAATTAAAGATATATATATGGTTTAGTTTCTGTATTAAGTCCAATGCTACGTAAACAAATATTTACGCTTATAAATAGAAAACGATGACCTAAAGATAAACCGTTAAGATTATAAATACACAACGAAAATACAAACTGACAAATAACTTAACATCTGAACTTCAAATAAATAATTGAATCACGCTATTTTTCTAAACCGAGTTTTCTTAAGCTATCAAAACCTGAAACAAAAAATTGACCTAATGAGCTTAAGAAATCATAATCGCGAGAGATAAAGTTATACAAATAACTAACTACGTATATAATAACCTAAATTTGTATTATTTGATAATCTAAGTGTTTTGTATACTTCTATAAACATATTTTTGTGCAAAAACTCTCAAATATTATCTAAATTTACCCGTATAACTCGTTAAATTATCTTAAAGTTTAATTAAATAATAAACTAATATATATATGTTTTCGGCTGCTGTTTCGGTGGAAATACGAAGAGGAAGAGGAGCCGGATTTTTTTATCAATAATGCATTCTTTAGTCAACAAAATCAACCTCCACACCAATCAATAGTTGCCAGCTCAGCTCCACATTAATTGCAATGAAAACAACAGCCAAAAAGATAAAAAATCGGAGGAAAAATCGAAGGAGCAGCCGCAACATCATCCTTCTTTCTTCTTCTATATATGTGTGTTTAAAGCTAATAATGGAGAAACAAACAAACTCCATTAACTCCCAAATTTATCAGCACGAAAAAAGTCCCAAATAACAATCAAAACCAACCAAAAACAGAAAACAAATCGATCAAAACAATCGAGTTCAGATCAAAGGAAGAACAAAGCTAAAAACCCTTAAATACAAGCTCAAAGGTAAGTTGATACGATTCAAATGACTTTCTTTCAAATCTAAGGATTGTAACTGACTTATAACAATCTTAGGAATATAATAAACACCACCACGAGCTTCGGATTATATCGGATAAGCTCCAACGAGGTAAAAATTCGAAACCCTAGCTATGTGTTAGTAAGAATCGAGATCTATATATATATGTTATTATACGTGTTCAAAATTGTTTTATGACCTTGTATAAGTTATATAAACACTTAGAAATAGTTTGAGCATGTTTTTAACGTGTAAAAATTAAAGAACATGAATCGGACAGAGGACGAAGATGATGAACAGTACCAACACTGCCTCAAAGCTGGCAGTGTAACCGCTCAATGCCGGCAGCTCACATGGATAGGCTGGCGGCGTAGAGGCGGCTTACACTCATCAGAGGTTACGTAAAATAATTTTCACGTAAAACATGAACATAAGCCGGCTACCTGGAGATATACGCCGACGGCGTAGAGCCGGCGTATGTTGAAAGCTGACAGCTTTCAAAGCCGGTGCACCCTATGTGAAAAATTTTGCAAATCTAAGTTACACACCGGCATCTGGGTTTGAAGGCCGACGGCCTTGAGCTGGTGTACGGCCAAATTTTTTCAACGAAAACATATTCTGACCTAAACCGAAAATGTATATATATATATACACAACACATCTATTTAGTATATTATATATGTATATATATATAATCATATAGAATTTATTACTTAGACAAGTAAGTTCAAATAATTAAAATATTTAGATTAATATCTAATTTTCCTGAAACCCTAAGATTAAGAAAAAGATATTTAGCATTAATAAAAAGTTAGCATTAGTCAAATAATTCTAATTGCATAAAATAGGTAAGAATGGAAATTGAAATAAGCTAAATTTTTGAATAATTGACTTCTAAAAATAACAAAATAATTATAGGAGATAAATTAAGAAAAACACGACGACACTAAGTAATAGTAGATAACTATAATTTCCTACATTGAGACCAGTATAGAATAACTTAAAACTAGTAATAATCAGTATCAAAACTTAATAAATATCAAGTCTAGGACACTAATTACAAATAGAAATTTAGTTAATATATATTGATAGATACTTTATTCATCTTAAATAGGTGACTTTGATACATTAGAGGATCTACCAGCTGATTACTACAACTGAGGCAGTATGAGCAGGTGAGTAATTCAGTCATATTGTACTGGTTGTGATTGTAAATAGTTAAATATGTAATGCAAAGATAATCAAATGAATGTTTGTTGAAAGTATGATATGATCTGAGTGTATGATTGTTAAAATATCCTTACAAAAGCGATAATGCAATGATTGATGTTGTGAAGTAGTATAATGATGATTGTGTGCAATGTATGGTCACTGTTAAATTGATTAAGAATTATTGACTTATCAAAATAATCTGATCATGCATTGCACGAATTGCATTATTGCATATATAATGGTGTGACAGCCTGCTTATTAATATTTCGGATCTCTGTTTTCGCTTGGTTGTCCTAATGTGTTAGTTCTTCCAAGGTTCTCTTTGGTCTGGCGGTCCTATGAGGAACTAAAAGGCACTGAAGAACGTTGCCCGTAAAATCGCTTTGAAATGATTAATACTTAGGGAGTTTCTAAGGGGATTGCAGGATATGGTCAGTTTAATCAACTATATTCAAAGTGATAACCTTAAAACGAGAAATCGTTGATTCTCCTGTGTACTTAATCTCTCCTGGGAAAGTGGGTCATTAAGTACTGGTTCTTCAACCCATTAAAAAGAGGGCGTAAATATTTTTCCTGTTTGGATTCTAGATTATCCAAACTTGTATCTGTGCATATGGTTGAGTGCTTGCATTGCATATGATTGCTAATAACTTGTGTGATGTATGATATGTCTGGTTATTCACTGAGCTGTGGTTTCGCTCGTACTCCAACAGTCTTTTTAGGTTTACGTTACGATCACGGTTAGTTACTTCCAGGAGTATGGCTCCGGTAAGAGCTTAGGAGCTGGAAGTCTACGGTTATAATTTAGTTTCATGGTTATGTACTATTAGAATAGATTATTTAGTTGTGTACTTCAGAAGAACTATGGTTTGTAATAGTTTTGTAATGTTTATTTACTAAGTTATTTCTTTCATATATTTGTTATTTCTTATCAAGCAACTAAAAAGATCCTATTGTTTTGAAAACTTGTCATTCTCTGAAGGTAATCTAATGATAGTATTCAAGTGTAACTTGTTTACTACTACTAGGATACTCTTGGAGCATGACAGAATTACACTGCAAAAAAAAAAAAAAAAAAAAAAGAGAATATCTCACTAAGCACGTTATAAGCTTATACTCCCATAGATATTTGTTGAAGTGGGTATACTTGTGGCTCCATTTGAGGATCGGGACGTTAAGGGGATTGTTGAAGAAGTAGGAGCATAGGATGAATTTACCTTCTGGAAATTTCTTTATGAGCTATATATTATATGTTAATATTTTGAAGATTACTAGAAAATGTATTTATGTAGACTTAAAGACATTAGTTAGGGTATGCCCTTAAGAATTGTAATTAACCTTATTTATATTTAAAGGAAAATATTCCTCTTGCTTTGTTATTTAATTGATTCAATATAAATTACACTACTCCGATGCGTCCCCTTGATTGTGATGTACACCTTGTGCATAATATATAAGTGTTTGCATGACTAAGGTAGTTATTTCAAGGTTTTAATATTATGTACAACAGATAGTCACATTTAGGGTACCCCTTGGGGTGTGACATTTATCTTTCTAGGTTGGTGTTTAGTTGTAGTTCATAATTAGGGTTGGTGTTTGAAGTGGTGTAATGTAGCTAGTTGTTTGGCTTAGTATCTATGTTCAGCATGAGCAGAGGTCTCATATCCATTCAATTGAAATGGGGTTTGTGTATTTTAAATTTGGTGCAAGAGATGGGTTTTTGGTTAGGTTAGATCGATCAACTTGGCTTTAACGTCTATAGATGTGAGTTCGATTTGTTTTGGTTTGTGATTGGATGACTCGATGGATGTGGGTGGATGAAGGAGATGGTTTGAACTAGTTTAGAGAAGCTTCTAGGTTCGTTTAGGCCTTGTTAGAGGTTGTAAACATGTAGCCTTTATTAGGATCTTACCATTACGATTGGGCGACTCCAACTTTGCCATTCTGCTTTTAAATTTTCAAAATGATAGGGGTTGTTTATGTTCAATTTCAAAATAATATTGGTTGTTTATGTTCGATTTAGGATTTATGTTCAATTTAGAATTGTTTGTAGGGGTTAGAGTTTTCTTTTGTTCAATTGAAACCTATGTATACACAAACTTGCTGAAGGACACAAGTGACACATGTTAGACATTCATTGGACCAATTTCCACCTGGGCAAATGAAGATGATGGAATGGATAGAAGTATGAAGGGATGTATAAAAATTTGTTTGAGTACCAAATTGATTAATTATATATTTTGTGAAAGTTAAGTAACATTTACGACATTAATCCTATGCAAAGGTGATCATTTCACAATGTGAATAGAACTTATGCCCTGGAGTCATGAACCATTTCGCATGTGTAATTTTTTTCTTTTTTTCTTTTTTTTTTTTTTGCCCTTTCGATACCAAGTGTTGGCAATGGCCGGATCCAAATTAAAATTTGGTCCATATGCCCATCTCTAAGATAGACTTTTTCCTTTTTTTTTTTTTTTTTTTTTGCCCTTTTAACAAAGACTATTGAAAAGATTAAAACAAATAAACTCGGCGAACGGCTAAACCCTCGGTCGGAAATATTAATCATATTTTTCATTGACATAAAAGCAGATTTACAAGGTGGCAAAACACTATTCACATGAATTATGTATCATATGCACGAAAGAGCACCCGATTAGGCACCGACAGTAGTAGTAGTAGTTAGGACGGAATCCATATCGCTTTTCGAGCGTATGATACTTTGCTCCTTGTCTTCTTTGTTGGTACCTATCCATATTTCTGGAACTACTTTCGCCAAATTATTTATCGCATCCACTCCATAGTCAGCATCATGAGTTTTTACGGCTTTCCCAACCTTCAATGTTAAAAAGAAATGGTCATATATATGTATATATAAACTTATTAAAAGTCCATGATATGTGTGGATTTGAATTTAAAGTACATATTTATATAATTATAAGAATAACAATTATTTGGTGATTTTTAAATAAATGGGTATAAAAAGTTATCTTGCCCTACTTCAAGTTACAATTCTGAATTATATTATCTAAATAAAGTTTTTTTTTAATACAACACTACATTGGAAAAATTAAAAAATGACAAGCCATTAATGGTGAGTTTTTAAATGGTGGTTCCTTGAAAGAGGATTGGTGGTGGAATTAGCGTGTATAGTTATATTATAAAAACACGCTTTTTTTTTTTTAATAGTTCAATATTTGCCCTGATCAATTAAGAAACAGCATTGGCAGCCTTAAAGAGGAATCACAACTTTTTATGGAGCCTTTGACTAATTTTTAAAACATAAGACAGAATAATTAACATACAAAATTGCAACTGGTTTTAGACTAGAAACAAGTTAACAATAAGAAAACGGCCATGGGAGAAGAAAAGAGAAGTAATCGTACCAAAACAGTACGAAGTCCCACAGCTTTCCCAGCGGTCACATTCTGGGCGTTGTCATCGAGAAACAGCTGCAAGAAAACAACACAACCCATCAACTCCTAGTATTGAGTTTGCAACCATCATTGAGTGGTCCAATTATTTTGGTCTGGTTCCCTTCTTTTTTATAAACTTTAAATTCGTTCTCTTTCCTGTTTCAGTGACGGTGATTATAAAAAGACATTCGTACCTGATCAATCCTATTATATTAGAAAAACCTCAACCTAAGATACTATCATACTTCATTTATATACCATATAATTCCGCAACTAGTTTCTAACAAATTTAAATACTATTCAATAATTATGTAGCGATTCATTTAAAGCATAAAATTTCATAATTTAAGCATAATTTTTCATTTTATTTTTAATCTAGAGCAGTTTCACTACATGACGGTTAGGATAAGATATTTCTCAGAAAGAATCACATGTGTGTTTATATATATCATACAGATCTATGATAGGGGTGTTTACAGTTAAAATTAAAGAAAAAAAGGGGGGAAAAGGTTTTGATTATCCGATATACATATTAACTGTATGGAAATTTGGTTACCAGAAAATCCCCCAACTAAGTCCATAACATTTTTTATGTTTTCAAGCGGCTGAATTTTAAAATGCATTTGAATTAAAAGAAAAGTGTAAAATTTGACTTAAAAAAGATATAAATCATTAATTACCGTTCGATGTGGATTGACATTTGCAGAATGAATGGCTATTTTAATGGCCTCTAAGGAAGGCTTTAGAACAACACGAAACTCATCTGGACGGGAAGCTTTTGAAAGGTTGGGATTCATAGTCTCAAAGCATATGATTTGATCAAAGCAATCTTCTATTCCCAGCCTTTCTAATGCTGTCTTAGCATGTACTCTGTCTGAATTTGTAAAAATCTGCAGAAATAGAAAGGGATAAAATTAAAAACAATCATAAATTTACAAACTTCATACTGTAAAATTGGGAAAAGGAAAGAAATAACAACATTTTAAAAATAAATTTATAAAACTATCACTAAAGAGAAATTAATCCCAAAACAATATAATTTGAACTCGTCTTACTGAACCATCTTATGAAAAAACAAGTTCATTGAAGTTGTTTTGAACATTTTTCTAATGGTATTTTTTTAATTTTTTATTTAAAATATTATTATTTTCCCCCCACCCCCTGTAAATTATATAGCACCAGTAAATTGTTTTTTTTTTTTTTTCCTGGGAAAGTGAAATATGATTATATAAGTTATATACGAACTTACAATTTTTCTTTGTGGAATGCTACGCAAGAGATTACGTAAATGTGAGTCCCGCTTGATCAAGTGGTAGGGCAATCTTCCGTGTACGACACTAATTAACCAAACAAAAAAAAAAAAAAAAAAAGAAGAAGAAATAATTCAGTTTGGTTTTCTAACGAAATATAATAATAAAAAGAAATATTTTATTCTTGTGTGGCCTTCGAAGTAAAGTATATAATTAAAAGGGAAAACTAATATTAATTAATCCTAAAATTGACAAATCTTTAATAGATATCAAGTTATATTGGACCGTATTTATAATAAGATATGTTGGCAAGGTGTGGATGCAGTGTTTCACTAGTCATCACCTGTGGTAATCGTCAGCATCGATGTTATAGCCTAACGCCTGAAATATTTAAAGAATTAACAACAAAATTAGATGGGTCATAGAAAACACTTGTTATTCATTGAAGATGTCACGGCAAATTCTTTTTTTTTCTTTTTTTGCAATTTCATGTCTCCTAACGTACTCGTAGGCCAGCCAGAGAACTTCCGTAAGTTTTGAATAATTCAACTCGAAGACTTGAAGCTTTGTCCTTCGTGAATCCACATTTTTCCACAAGAAAATCTGAAAGAACCCAAAAAAAAAAGATAATCAATAAAAATATAAAAAACCACCATTTTATAAAATCAGCATCACTCCAAAAAGCCTCGATGCAATATAATAATATAAACAATTTACAATAAACTCTACCCTTAATCTCTTTTCTTTTTCACTTTCTGATTTTTATTCCTTCGGCGTAAATTTTACGACGTATCATTACTGGATTGGATGGTTTGAAGATGGTCGGCCACCACTTGTAAAACCGTGTGATCAGTAAAGATACGCTTAGTGGCATAAGTGGTTTATTGACTCAACAATTGCTATGCCCGTAATATCCATATTTTTAAGATTTCGAGATTACCCATCCTTTTTTTTAAAAAAAAAATTATTATCACGGGCCATACAGATTTTTTGACAATCAAGTGAAAAAAAGTGGAGTTTTCGGGGGTGTTGTTGTTGAGTACCTACCATCAATGTTGTTTTTTAGATATCCTCCAAGTCCCAACTTTGGAGAGTACAAGGTGTCATCCAAATCTGCAACAAACGAAAGAAGAAATTGAAGTAATTAGCTTCTCGAAATTCAAATAGTAACAGAGAAGGTTGATAAAATTTAGGAAATAAAAATCTATATTAGATGATTAAGTCATAATTCTTAGTACCAAAGAGCAGGCAGTCAAATGGGGAAGCTGAAGAACCATGAAGTGACTTGCTGTAAGAATCCATGGTTTTATGAGGTTGGGAGAGGAATTGAGGAAGAGAGTGAAAGACTGAAGATGAAGCTCGTAATTGAGATAGCTCGATCAGAGATATAGACGGAAAGGCAAGGAGAAGCCTTGAGGCAAGAAGTATTTATAGGACAACATTGGTTTTTCCGGCGATACAGACACTTTTTCAAAATTTTTCTAACAAATTATTATCAAGAAATAGATATAGATAAAAAAAGTTGACAGTTCTCATCAAAGATCAAATAAAATAAATATAGATAAAATTTAGATAAATCAGATATATTATCAAGAATCATTTAAAAAAGATACAGATACAGATGAAAAATAGACAATCCAAACAGACCCATAATGAAGAAAGATAAGTGTCCATGGTGTCACCAGATAATAAAATATCAACGTTGCTTCCTAGAAATTAAAAATCGAAACGAGATTAGTATGCTCAATTGGAAGCCGAGTAGACTAGACGTGTGGGTCCTAGTCCTAGACGCTTTTGCTTCCCTACTATTAATCTATAATAATTATGGTATATGATAACCGAGGGGCTATTTAAAAATTTTAAATCATAGTTATTACCTGTTCTTATTAATTAATCAATTCTACTTATCATAACTGTCTGTCAGTCCATCATAATTTAGTCTACGCATGAAAAATTAAGGGTATGTTTGGATAGTCTGTTTTTATTTATATTTATATTTTTTTTAAAATGATATATATAAATATATTGATTTGTATATATATTTTATATATATTTGATCTATTTGATATTTTGATGAGAATTGTTAATCTTTTTTTATTTATATATTTTTTTTAATAAATAATTTATTAAAAAATTATTTATATCTATCGAAAAAAGCCAAACAAACAATTCATCTCAATAAAAAAGGATTTGTACAGTATATCAAATATGTTGGGGGATACGAGCGAGAAGAAATATGGTGATTAATTTGAGGTAGTTTAGAAGGCTAGTAGATGAAAGTGGACATAACCTGAGGAGGGATAATCCAATCGCTAGTTAAGCATATATATTTAATTAATCCTTTTAGGCTTATGTTATATTGTGGCTTTTTATGGGATGTTTATGCTTCAAATTAGGATGGACGCAGTGCCATTTGATTTTATTTGTGTTTTAAATCCAACTGAACTATAAAATATAGTTTCCTTTTTTCTAAAATTAGAATCTAATTATACGGTTTGATCGATAACATTTTTTTTTAAAAGAAAAAATAGTGTAGTCTGGTTTGTTTCACGATTTGAATCATTCTTGTAAACAAAAAAATAAAATTATATTAACTGGAGAATTTTTTTTCCCTCACTTCATGTTTTTTGTATTGAAATACTTAAAACTAAAAATATTTTTATATTTGGAGTTAAAAAAATAAATGCATTGTAATATATGCATTCTTGTATAAAATACATATTATCCAAACCCTTTTTGTATATACATGAATAGTATAAAACACACATGATGGTGAAAACCGTTTCATTTTCACCTTTTTTTTTCTTTTACTAAAAACTTGTATATAGCCACTTTGGGAGGCACTAATGGGGATCAAATGGTCCAATAACAAGAGCTAGATCTAGAGAGGATTGCGAAACTTATTTTAAAGGATTTTTATGAATAGATGTCATGTCCCGGAGGGTATTCAAAACGTGATAGTCCGTTGCATATAATATTAAAGCTAATAAATGACAATCTTAGTCACGCAGGAGCTTCGATATCACATGCAAGGCGTGCTTCCAAGATAGTAGAAGACTCACAGGGATATTATGTTTAAGCGGATAATAAAAGCATGCAAGAACTTATGTAAATAAACATGTAATATTTATTAGAATGAAAGTCTCTTACAACTTCTTAGGGGCATTCTCCCATTCTAATAGTCTTGTTCAACTAAGCCATCAACAAAATATACATAAATATAATAAAAGTTTACTATAGAGATTTTTCTTAGAAGTCTACATCCAAAACTAATTACATATAAACTTCCTTCAAAAACTCTTAGTAGCTTTGGCTCATACCTGACAAAAGGGGCTCCTTGGTGCCAACAACAAGTAATTATACCGTAACAAAAAGCTATAGGGGTATAAGCAAAACTAGCTTAGTGAGACACAAGTATTTAGACAATTATATGAGAATGCATTAATCACATGAGCAAACAAATTACACATGATTAACTGGAAACTATGTGTAGCATGGATTTTACGACCTCCATGTCAGGGGTTGGGTGGTTACTAGCCCATTAATTACAGACTTACCGGCTCCTACTTGCCCTGTAGACTTTCCGGCTCCTACTTGCTCATGTAGACTTTCTGGCTCCTACTAGTCACCACTACAACTTCTTGTTTTCTCACACGAAGAATAGTAGTGAAAAATAAATGTGACTTATAAATATGATATGCATGAATTGTTTTCAATATAGGGTAATTTCATTATTTTCGAGTTCAAGTTAAAAGTGATCAAAATAATATTTATCATATCATTGCAAGGAAACATAAATTATTCATCAATTCCTCTTTCGATGTTCTTAATCTTTATTCAATCAATCATGAATCTAAATCACACAACATTTGTTTATTTATCTTTTTCCTTATTTTCTAATGCTACTACTTACAAGCACAAACAAGGAAATGTAATTAGTAAGGGATTAACTCATTCCATGACGATCGCTCCTAGTCGAAGTAATCTTCCGGAAAGGCGATATCAGTTCCTTCTTCACCTAAACAAGATGGAATACCCAAAATGAGTCTTTCATAGAATTTCTTTTTTTGAAGATTCTAAATCTATCTTGAATTCACGGTAAAATCAGATTGAAGGAAATTCCAACTTAAAATGGCAATAACTTGCTCATTTTAACTCAGAATTTTGCATATAATATACCGTTTTCTACCTATTCAAAAAGATCTATCTATTTCTAAAACTATTTTCATCAAACTAAGTCGTTTGAGCTCCAAAATAGTGGTGATAAAATTCACCACGAATTGTTTGAGCTCTGAAATAGTGGTGATCAAATTCACCACGAATTTTCACAAAACTTGCTTCCTTCTTTTTACAAAAACTCATATAAAAGAGATTGATATTATAATAGTTTGTAAAACCTTTGAAATGTATTTATACATGTATTCATTAACTCATATCAAATGCATGATATTAATGAAGTTGTCTCAACCATGAATTTTTGGTAAAAGTAAAGTCTTCTAAAGATTTTGGAAAAGTGAAACTTTCGAAAATTTCCTCTTATCTTGCTAGAAAATATCTTAAGTTATTTTAAATAAGTATTTTTCTTTTCCTTAATTTCATTTCCTTAGTCTTTTTAAATTTCTAAAGAATGAATTTTATTTTCTAAGCTTAGTTTCTAATATTTTTTGAAAGCAGTAATAATTCTATATTTATATAAATAATTTCCTTATTTCTTAAGATCATTCTACTTTTATGAAAGGAAATTTCTTAGTGTTTGTCAAACTAGTATTGATAAAAGGTGAAGTTTAGTAAAACTTTTGTTTAATCAAGAATTTCTTTCCGTTTTATGACTTTGTAAAGTGTATGTATGTTTCGTTTAAAAAAATTCCTATGTTCTTAAAATTTATAATGAACTCCTCTAGATTTCTAGAAAAAGTTTGTTAAGATAAATTCCTAAGTTTTTATGAAAAATTACTTCCTTCATAACAACATTTATTTTTAGAGAAGAACTTCCATTTTAAGAAAACTTTTCCTCCTTTATCTTGTTGAGACAAAAATCAATATGTTCATACATGTTCATGAATATGAAATCATAAAGTTATGAAAACATAAGAAAGATATAAAAATTAAAGAAATAATCTAGTAAAGAAATATGTCAAATATTGGAACTTTAGTTTCATCAAGGTATCTCGGGACTAAGAATAGACTAGTCCCAAAAGAAAAAGAAAATTATTTTGACTTGATGAAGACAAGTCTAAGACTAGAACGACTAGTCTTAAAAAACTTGAAAGAATTAAGATAATAAATTGCAAAATAAATGAGCTTATATGCTCTAAAAGATATATACAACTGCATAGATATATTTAGTTAAAACATATATGAAAATAACGTAAAGGAAAATAAATTCATAAACAAAAACAAAGTATGAACATATTGTTGCTTTATTAGCCTTCATGGTTTAGAAAACACACATTAACCTCATACTAAGTAAATGAACATATAAAAAGCTAAAACTATTACTTATAAAAGAAGTAGAAATTAGAGAAAACTTGAGAGAGTTTATGGAGAGATTTTGAGAGAGTAATTTTAGTGTATAGAAGGTGTGAAGGAAGTGAAAGGAAGAGGTGGTATTTATAGAAAAAAATGGAGGGTAATTTGTGTTAAATAAATGATTGAAAAATAAAATAAATTGAGGAGAGAGTGAGGTGTGGTCGATGCTAAGGGAGAGAAATTTATTTTTTTTGTATTTTTGTAAATGAAAAATAAGATATGAAAGATGTGAAGCTGTATTGGAAATGAAAATTGTAAGAAAGCAGAGGTATGGTTGTAAGAGTAGATTGTCAAAAAAAGTAGAGATAGATAAATAGTGTAATGTAAAGTAGACATGACAATTAAAGTACTGGTAGTAAGAAAATACTCGTTAATTATGATATCTGATATTTTTAGTTACCGAAAAATTATGAAACTGATATTTTTGAAAACTATGTATTTTTACGAGTCTAATGGTATATCCGGAATATTTTTACCATTCTGAGCATCGGGACACGCATTTCGAAAACTGTGTCCAATCGTGCTCAAAACGAATCGCGATTTAACTAATTTGATATTTTAAACTTTCTCATGTTATTACAAACTATTCTACATACTAATATCTTACTTACTTTCTTAGGGTTGCTTACACGGGATTTCCAGACTTAAACGGTTACGTCTGACTAGGTTTTTGTTGACTTTAGGATTTCCAGTTGACCTTCTAATTAGGTTTTAAGCTCAAATGATCACAAAACTTTGGGGGTTTACAATAGACCTTATGAAAATGAGTTTAACTTCCTTTGTAGCTATGGAATTTGTAATATACAAATAATTAATTTATAATGAAGGGTAATAGTGTCATTTGTTATAAAATAAAAGGATTTTATAGTCCACCCTAATGATTATAAGTATGTTGTTTTATACAACGGACTCGGGAATGGAAACAAGATGCATGGATGAAAATTTGATTATAAGCCATCGATCTTGACTTATATGCTACCGGCCTTGGATCAGCTTTGGGAGATAAGCCGTTAGCTTTATACAATAAAGCTGCCAGCCTTTGATGGAGCGTGGGAAATACGAAGTTGATGTATTTCCTAGGAATTTTCCCTTGCCTATATATATCCCCTTAGGTTAGTCTTGTCCCACCTTTTCTTAGCCTTTGGAAACCCTAAGAGGAGCAAGAAGACAACTCTTGGTAAGTGTTTTTCCTTCCAGTCTTTTCGTGATCCAAGTAGATTGTCTCTCTAAGTGTTTTCTATCACTTTGAAAGGAATCATTGGTGGAGAATTCTTTGGTGAAACCCTAAGTTCTTCGAGGATTTGAGTTTTGGAGATCAAAAAAGCTTGAGAGTCAAATCTTAGGTAAGGTATAAATCTATCTTGTTCTTGTGGTATTAAAGAAATAGTCTTTTTCTAATTTGTTGTTTATATTCTTGAGATTTGGTGAATTGTGGAGAAAACCTTAAGTTGTGATTGATGATTTGGTCTTATGATCTAGAAGGTGTGAGATCCAAAGCTTTAGACAAGTATGAATTCGTTCAATTCTTGATAATTTAAAGATGAGATATTTCCTGATAGTTGATGTATTATTGATTGGGAATTTTAGGGTTTGGAGTAATTTGTGGAGAAAATTTGTGTTTTAGGAATTCCGTTGTCTTATGAACAAGAGGAAAAAGGTGTGTGAATCTGTTATCATAGATTTTGCAATTTGGATTGTGGATTTTAGGATTTATGGTTTAATTATGTGTTAGAAAACATATTTTGATTTGATGTATGTTGATGATTAGGGTTATGGTGAAATTAGGGTTTATAGTCTTTTTAAAGGGTTTGTTGATATTGGAGTTTGGAAAGCGAATCCAAGTACGATCTTACATTGCTTGTTGTTTATGTGTGTAGGATTAGAGAATAAATTGACTAAATTCTATCCAGATTATAATTGAAAATTGTGTTGCTTGTGCTTGGCTTTGGTTAGTAAGGACCACGCAGAGTGTGAGACTAACGATGCGTCCTAATGATCCTTGTGTGTCCTTGTCCCTAGTGAAGTTGCACTTGAAAATGATTCCAGTAGATTAAGAGTATCCAACATCAATATATATGTATATAACTATTTTATATAAAGGTTGTGAATCAGGGACATGAGTTACTCTAGGTTTAGGACTAGTTGCAAATGGTTCTAAACTGCATTGGTTGCTTGGCTAAATTAAAGATAATAAATTATGATTGTTGCATTAGTTTTAGGGTTGTATATGATTTATGTATATTGCATGATCATGCGTACTTATTTGTGGTGTGGCGTACTAGGCGTTTTCACTCATTCTTTTATTTTTCAAGTACAGGTGAAAATGATATAGTTTATGATTTATCTAGATTCAATGTATATGTAGACTTCGGAGGATGTTAGTGGACTTGACTATCTTGCAGATATCTAGATCATTTTTAGATAGCTGTTAGTAGCTTGAAAACAATGGGAAATTGTTTTTAAAAGTTATTTTGAGGTTATGAGATTTTTGTAAAGACTTTTTATATGATTTTAGTTATAATAGGTTGACTTTGGTTTATGCCAACTAAATAGTTATAAAGAAGTTTTAGTTTTTATGATGTTTTCAAAGTATCCTTATTTTGAGAGATTTGAATATATATGTTTATAATTGGTGGTTTAGAGTTTTAATAGCCTTAGCGTGTTCTTAAAAAGAGAAAAGACACGTGGTGAGTTGTAATGCCTTTAATTTAGGGCGTTACATAATTCATCACATAGATGAATGTGTATCTATTTGTGAAAGGAATGAAGGAAATTTAGCAGATGATGAAAATCGCTCCCTGAAAATACCTACTATCTTTCTCGATTAAAATTGACTTGAAATGTGAAGCCACAATTGAAGTAACAAAGCCAACCATACCCTGAATGACACTCATGGTTGTACTCGCGGTACATTCTATTTGGAGATAGTTGCAATTCGTGGCTTAAAGGAAAATGTTCAGTTGGTATCGTGATCTTACTCATGCTTGCGATCTACAAGACGCTGCCCATGAATCTTTCTGCATAGATTACACATGAATCTTACGATAGATTTTTAATCTTTTGATTTGTTTGTAGCTTTCCTATTTTATCTTTTTTATAAGTTTCTATTTTTATATATCTTTCCTATTTTATATATC
Source organism: Combretum micranthum (assembly GCA_024138025.1). Classification (NCBI taxonomy): domain Eukaryota; kingdom Viridiplantae; phylum Streptophyta; class Magnoliopsida; order Myrtales; family Combretaceae; genus Combretum; species Combretum micranthum. The sequence goes on from JAMXBD010001789.1 coordinate 194,638, forward strand.
GTTTTATGAGTATAAATAAAAATTATTTGTAAAAATTAATAAGAATTATTGCATTTAAGTTAACTTTCTTTTCTTGAGATCCTTCTTTGGAAATTATTGTGTTCTTATCAATTTTTTGATTGTGGCAAACGAACCACTTTAGTTAATTTGTGAGTTATTAGATTAGCAAGAGTGTAGTTCGGGTTATTTCTATTGCATAATATCCTTGAATAATGTCGTCCATATCCTGTTGTAATTTTTTAAAAAATAATTATAGTACTTACATTAGGTCTTGGGGATTTCATTGGGTTGATTGTTAATTGACCCATAGATACACTAATGATTAAGTTCCTAGCCATATCATGCTTATTGGTATCAAAGCACAATTATGGTTAGTAGTCTGTATTGCTATTGTGTCACGTCCCAAAAGGGTACCCTAAATATAACAGTCCGCCACACTCAATATTAAAGCTTAAGTATGACAACTTTAGTCATTTCCACAAGCTTCGATATTACGTGTAAGGTGTGCTCTCACAAAATTTAGAGGACTATACATGGAATTATGAAGCTTAAGAAGATATAATAACAAATTAAGAAAAGAGGATTCATAATATTCATTTGTTCAAAACAACAGTCTTAAAAATCTTAAAGGCATTCCCCAGCCACAAATAACTATAATCTATTACAGGAATATTTCTATGAAGTCTATATCTTATCCAATACAAAACTTTATCTAGAAATTCCTTAACCAAAAGGAAAGTACCTGGCTGCAGGGTCCACATGGCCTCAACCACAAATAGGTAAACTGCAAAAGATATCTATAGGGGTATAAACTAATAGGTTTAGTGAGAATTATTTCCATAAATAACTTCTTGTGTAATGAAATTCAAACAAATTATTTAAGCAGACAAATGAAATGCAACATACACGTGGGCAAACAAAGCATATAGTTTTCCAGGAACTATATGTTGAATGGATTTACGCCCTCCATTCGAGGGTTGGTGATATGTAACCTCAAAACAAGTAGTTTTAGTTAAAAAGTTATGCTTGCAATCAATACCGCCAAGCATATTTAGTCTACTTGAATTGAGCCATGCTTTTGGACTTTCCGCCAAGCATTTAACTCCATACGCAAAGCAATCGCTTTCGATCATAACGCCAAGTGTTGCTTTCGACCTAAGCTACCATCCTTCTCATCCAATGATAATAACCCAATGCAATGTGACTCACTTCGTGATATGCATGAATCAATTTGTTTATAATATCATAGCATCATTATTATCAAATTTAAGGTGATCATAGAATTTCATACAAATCAAGTACTATACTAAAACAATCGTTTAAATCAATTCCGGCCTCGATATTCTTAGGATCCTTTCATCAAATTTTTTGTATACATATCAATTTGTCTTCTTTTAATTCTAATGCAACTAAACTACAAGCACAATCAAATAAAGCACTTTAAGGAAATAAACTCATGATGCCATATCGGCACTTCTCTAAACGAATGAGTCGTTCACACACTTCACTTACTTGAAATAATCCTCGGGATATGGGTATTTTCGGAATCACCTAATCAAAGAAAATACCCAAAATGAGTATTTCTTGATGACTTTCTTGAATTTTTACAAAACAATGTCATGAGAACGTCAAAGTTCGTATAAAGGAAGACTCCAATTTAAAATGGCCATAACTTGGTCATTTTAACTCGGAATTGCGCATATAATATACCGATTTCTACCTACTCGAAAAGATCTATCCATTTATAAAGTTATTTTTATCAAACTAGATCATTTAGGCTCCAAACAGTGGTGATCAGATTCACCACGAATTTTTCCTAACCCAAAAGCAATTTGTTTCAATCATTAAATTATTCAAAAAATTGTTTGATAAATACTTAGTTATCTATATAGTTGAAAATTTCCTTTTTCATAGATACTTAGCTCATATTTTATCCATGCTCAAGTGTTTTGTTGTCCAATTATGTTTCTTGGTAAAATAATGTTAATTATGAGTTTAGAAAACTAAAGTTTACAAGAAATCCATTTTGTAAATCCTTTAAAATGAATATTTTGATTTTGTAAGCCCTAGAAAATTTAGTAAATATTCCAAAATAAACATCGAAAATAAACTCTAAAAATGACTCCAAATTAAAACCGAACTTCAACTAGTCTTGAATCACGAACGAATCCAGAAATTTCTTAATCTTGAGAAAATGAGAATACTTAAAAGTAAAATAAGAACTCAACAGTCTTCAAATTCAAAACCACTACGTGTGACAAATTCTATACTTAACTTTGACTTGTAAAATCAGGTAATATAGAACCCAAAAACAAATTATTAAAAAGTAAATAACGATTAACCTTTGGAAATAAACCCAATTCAAGAATTCCGAAAATGTTAAGAGATATTAAATACTTATAAAAATAAAATTTAAAATAAAATTTCTCAAATTAAATGTGTTGTATAAACAGAAACCCTCAGTTTCCGAATTGGCAAAGATTTAAACCGAAAAATCTAAGTCAAGAAATTCCTAGGAAACCTTAGTAGTTTAGATCCGGAAATCCGTATTCCTAAACCAAGGAGTCAAAATATGAGTAAAGGGTGTAGTTTGGTTCGTAATAATACTAGGATGCTTTAAAAGATAAGATTAGCGAATTTTCGATCCAATTTCGAACCCGATCGGGTACAGACTTTGAAAACGTGTCCCGGGGCTTGAAATATTAAATATATGATATTAGTACCGTTAGACTCGTAATTTCATAATATTTTCAAATATATCAGTTATATAATTTTTCAGGTTATAAAAGTTACAGTTATAACTTTTTATCGTATTTTCATTACTACTGGTACTTTAAATGTCTAATCTACTTTTTGATTTCTTCTACACTATTCACAAGTACAACTACCCATATCTATTTCTTACATCCTTACATCCTACTCTTACAATTTTATCATTTTTCTTACAAATTACTTTTCCAATATAGCTTTTATCATTTAAATTACTTATTTAATTCCAAAACTTACACAACACAACTCTACTCTCTCTCCTTCTCCATGAAACTGGTGCAACTCCCCCCATCTTTCCCTCTCTCCAATTTGTTTTATTTTCTTTTCTTTTATTATACAAACCCTAATTCACAAGTCTATATATACTCCTTTATACCAACTTCCTCTCACTTTCTCACTTTTCACAAAGCTAAACAATTGCAAAAATTTTTCTTTCTCTCTTCCTCCCCCTCTCTCAAAACCGAACACACATACACACACACATTCACATATTTTTCTTCAAGTTTCTTGATCCAAACATCTAATAAGTAATATATTTACACCTTGTTATCTTAAATACATGTAATGGTAAGTTCATTCATGTGTGATTCAACACAAAAATCCCCATGAGCTTCAAGTTAGGGATGTGGAAATACTTGAACATGAGATCCTTGCCATCACAATATTATAGATCTTGTTATTTGAGTTATTTTGCTAGTATCTTGTTTTATTATTAAGTTATGTTATTATTGTTAATGATTTGTGCATATGTTTATCATCTATTCATATTCACATAACCATCATAGTGTTCATGCATTTATAACTAGTATAGTAAACTAGATCTAGTTGTTTTAAGTTCATAAATGTAATAGACTTTTGTTTTATGTTCTTAAATAACTTGTAGTAGTTTGATGGTAGTAGGAAAGTATTAGAAAGCTTAAGATCTATTTTAGTTTCAACAAAAAAATCATTTTTAAAAATTCGGATAAAAAAGGAACCATATTTAGAAAAGCTATTTTTCAACTTTAAAATATGTATTTTTCATTTAAAATGAAGGGCTTAGGGAATAGATATCATAAATGAATGATCTTGATGAGTAAAGTTTATATCTATGAGTTTATAGTTTACTACTATGGATTTCTTCTATATTTATGTTCATAGTAGATGTAGATCCTGGTTTTGAACTCAAACAAAAATGGTGAAATTCGTATCTAGGCAAAACTCACATTTAAAAACCACTTTTCAAGTGTCAAATGGAAGTTTTACTTGAAATAATGAAGGCGAATGAGTATATATAATCAAGACTTCATTTTTTATGGTTCAAAGGTGATTTTCAAAGATATTTTTCAAAACAAAATTTTATTTTTGGATCTAGACAAAGGCATAACTTGAAAACATGTTTTCCAACTCAAAAATGAAGTTTTTGTTCAAGATAAGGAAGGCTCTTAAGATAGGATATGTAAGGGATGAATTTTCATAAGTTTAGATGGATTTTATCAAAAGATATGTCCAAAAACAAATTTTGTAAATTCGGATCTCAACCAAGACCAATTTTGAAAACCCATTTTTCAACACAAAAATGAAGGATTTGTTTAAAAAAATGAAAGGCTTATGGAATAGGTATCAACAGGAGATTTTTTTATAAGTAAATGGTAGATATACTAATAGAGATTCTCAAAATAGGAAGAGATTACAAAATAAAAAATTTGAGTTTTATCCTAACTTTGTGAAATTCGGATGGTTTCAAGACCATGCCTTAAAAACCCTTTTATCAACTCCAAAACTTGTGTTTTATATGAAAAATGAAGAGTATAGGTCATAGATATCATTAAATAATGTTTTATAAGTTGAGATGAGATTTGCTAAGAAAAATATGTAGATCAAAGAGTAAGAATAAAGTAGAAAAATTTGAGTTGTTTGTCATTTAAGAAATTCGTAATAATGGAGTAATGGCATGAAAACACTTACTTTCCAAACTCAAAATAGAAGTTTATTTAAAGAAATGAAGTCCTTAGTGGCTAGGTATGATTGAGCCTTAAGTTTCTAAGTATCAAATGAGTTTACTTAAAGGAATCACCACAAAAACAATTTTTACAAATTCGATTTTGGGATGAACCATATTTAAAAACATGTTTACAAAGTGTAAAATGGAAATTTTCATTGAGAAACAAAGGCCTTAGGGAATATACATAATAAAGGCTTAATTTTAATAAGAATAAATATATTTTATTAAGGAATTTTTCTAAAAACAAGTGGGGATTGTCAACAATACAAGACTAGCATTTCTAAGTTGATTTTTCATAAAGTCTTACAAGGAAAAAATTTTCTAAAAATTTCTTTTATTCAATATCATTAAGAACATGTATATATATATATATATATATCTCATGACATATCATTTATGATAGTAGGTTGTTCATGTTGCATGTATACTTGCCTTAGATAGTAGAAACTTCATGAACTTTCACAAAATCAACTTTCTAAAATTGTTTTCGCTACTGATCTGAACTGATCAGATCTCTTTGAAGCTTAAAATTTTTCAAAACTTAAATATGATATTAGAATTAGATAGATCTTTCAAAGTAGATAGAAATCGGTATATAATTTGGTAAATTCCGAGTTAAAATGACCAAGTTATAACCGTTTTAAGTTGGAATTCCCGAGTAGGACGAGAATTACGAATTTGATAGTTTGTATGAAATAGAATGGATTAGTTTTGAGTTGAAATACTCATTTGGGTATTTCTTTCCTTAGGTGTCTTTGCTTTCGAGGATTCGTTGCCGCCCGACTATTACGATTAAAAGACCAGAGTCTATTGGACATGTGAGTTTTCCTTTTTTTTTGTTACCTTACTTGTGCTTGTAGCTAGTTGCATTAGAATTAGAAAAAGATAAAATTGTGATGAGTTGTGATATAATCTTGGTTGAATGAATGATAAGTATATCAAGGCGAGATTTGTTGTAAAATCATTGTATGAGCTGGCATAGACTTGAATTGTCTGAAATTTTCTATGATCGCTCTTAACTTACATAATTAACATGTCACAATTATATGAATAAATTGTACATGCATATCATCGTGTTGAATTATATTGCATTAGCTAGTATACCTTTGGTGGGACAAAGGTATATTAGCGGAGGCGTGGGGGCCTGTGTTAACATTAAGGATGCGAGATCGCTTAAGTTAACGGAAGTGGGGTAGGCACTTGAAACAACTAGATAAAACAATAGATGTTGTAAAACTAAGAGGAAGAGATCGGGATTATGGTTACATGACTTATGGACCACCCCAACCTTGAATGGAGGGCGTAAATCTATTTACATATGGCTACCGGAAAGTCATATGCTTGTATGCTCATGTGTTTATTCATCCATTGCATATGGATGATTTATAACTTACTTGTTATGGTACGAAATTAAGGGAACTCTCACTAAGCTAGTGTAGGTTATACCCTAATAAATGTTTGAAAAAAGTTGATGGGAGAATGCAACCTAGGGACTGAGATGTTTGGAGCTAAGTATGACTTCGGGGTTCCAGTAGGAAGTAAGGACACTTGAAGATATTAGCTAAGTTTTGTGAATTGTCTTGTAATGGTTTATGTAGTGAAATCTGTGGATGAATTGTAATTGGAGTATAATGAATTGTATTTCCTTTATATTGTTACTCAAGTTGTATCAATATAAAATATATCACTCCGATGTGTCTTCTACATGTGTTAGATGCCTTATACATAGTATAGAAGCCTTCGCGTGACTAAGCAGTCATTCCTAGGCTTTAATATTGTGTACGGTGGATTGCCACGTTTAGGATATCCTTCGAGGCGTGACATATTTCCTTTGTTTTCAAAGAATTACTTTTGTGCTCATCTTATTATTTTTCTAGTTGACTTTTTGATAAAATAAATTTCTTCTATTCTAAATTCTCAATATTAGTGCTACTTTTCCTATTTGTTTTCTTTGACTATTTATTTGAAAAATCTTGGTTTTGGAAACTCTTATTTTCGTTTTAAGGGATTTCCTTATATTATGAAAATTATTTTAGTATCAAAGTCATCTTCTTTTAAGAAAACAAGAATATAGAAAGGATTTAAAAAGCTTTTTCAAAACAAAAGTAGCTTTTAATATTGTAGTGAATTCTTTCTAAAGTTTGAAAAAAAGAATTTTACTTTGGTTTAACCATAGATTTTATATTTCATGTAAAACTATTCTTAGGTGATAAAATCTCATTTTTATCAAATATAAATGGAGCTTGGAAAATTTTGGACAACAATCTTAATGGGCATGATTATGAGAAATAATAACAAGTAAAAATAACATAAATAATAAATAAAGTCAAGTATTAGGAGTTTTAGCTTCTTCAAGGCTCCCAGGACTAAGAAGTAGACTAGTCCCAAAAGAAAATAAAGAAAAAAATTGTTTTGACTTGATAAGGACAAGTCTAAGACTAGAGATTAGTCTTAAAACAACAAGAAATAAATAAATTGCAATAGAAGAAATAAATAAATTACTTTGCATGAAAATAAATAAATTGCAAGTGAGCTTATATCTAAAAGGTGTATATATATATATATATAGATACATAATAATACTTAGGTATAATAACAATAATAATATGAACAAAGTAAAATAACAACATAAACATAAATAGATATTCATGAACAAGAACAATACATGAACATAGTGTAGCTTCCATAACATTTAATTTTTGGAGACTCACACTATGGTCATGAGAAAAAGAATATGTAAAGAAAAGTTTACCTAAAGAGGATTTTTGAAGTATTATGTGGTTATAGGTTTTGTGTATGTAGAAAGTGGTTTGAGACTATTTTGAGAGAGTTTTGAGAGAGTATTTGGAGAGAGTGTTAAGAGGAAAATTTGAGAGAGATTTGGTAGAAATTTGTGGGTAATAATTGTGTGAAAGAAGTGAAAGAGGGGGGTGGGGGGTGGGGTGGGTGGGAGAGAGGGGGTATTTATAGGAAATGAGGAGTGAATTTTTGTGTTATTTAAATAAAAGAAAATAAAAACAAAAATGAGAGAGATGAAGAGGGGGGAGGGCGTGAGGGGTGCGCGGTCACATAATGGAGGGAGGAGAGAGGGGATTTGTTTTGTATTTTTATTAAATAAAATGTAATATTAAGTAAGGTAGATGTGAAATAAATTTATGGGAAAGGTAAAAAGTAAAGGTAATAGGTTATGGTGATGTAAGAGTAGGTGTTAGAAAATATAGAGAGAAAAGAGTAGTGTAGAATAGTAATAAATAGTGTAATGTAAAATAGATATGACTAATAAAGTACCGGTAGTAAGAAAATATGCGTATAATTGCGATATCTATTATTTTTACTTACCAAAAAATTATAAAACTGATATTTTTGAAAACCTGACATTTATGAGTCTAACGGTATATTCGGAATATTTTTACTATTTCGAGCCCCGGGACACGTTTTTCAAGAACTATATCCGTTCGAATTCAAAACGATTCGTGGTTTTACTAATATGATCTTTTTAAGCTTCCTTGTATAATTACGAACTATTCTACATTCTAATCTCCTACTTACTTTTTTAAGGTTGCTTATTCGGGATTGCCGAACTTAAATCATTATGTCTAACTAGGATTTTGTTGACTTTAGGATTTCTGGTTGACTTTCCAATTAGGGTTTAAGCTAAATCGATCCCAAAACTTTGGGAGTTTACAACCTACCCCCTTAAAGAAAATTTTATCCTCAAAACTTGGAAATTCATATATGAAGCTTCAAACAATCTTGGGTACTTGTGTCGTATCTTATTCACAGTTCCTTATGCTACCTCCTTGTGGGAAAAATTTCTCCATAGACTCTTGACATACATGTTTTCCTTATTTCCCAACTTTTGAACTTTTCGGTTAAGGACTTGCACTAGGTGTTTCTTATAGGTGAGATCTTCTTTTAAGAGCACTAGCTAACTCCAAAACTCATTCTTGGATCAACTGTCGCACAGAGATGTGAAACAAGTCATGTACTTCAAACAGGTTTGGCGACAAGACTAGATGATAAGCTAAATTTCCAACTTGTTTTGGCATCACAAAGATCCAATGTATCGTGGGCTCAAACTTTTTTACACTATTCTTATCCTTAAGTACATATGATCTTCATTTGAAATTCCAATGTCCTTTTCTTCTGATCAGTTTACTTCTTTTGTCTATCTTGTGCCTTCCTCATTCTTTGAATTCCATGGCACATGCTCTTAATGTTTCTCCAAAGTTTGAGTCATTCATTTTGACTGTCCATTAATCTGAGGATGGCATGCTTGTAGCTTTGTCTCCATACCCTCTTGCAGGTTAGTTCAACACTTCGTACAATTTTTATGCCTTGAGTTGATATGAGTTCGACTGATACTCCATGCTATCATACTATTTCCCTTACATAAGGCTTTGCCAGCTTGTCCATGGAAAACGTCTTATTGATCGGTATGAAATGAGCCAACTTAGTCAATCGATCAACTATGACACAAACGACATTGCTTCCTAGTCGATACTGTTGGTACTCTAAAATCCATGGAAATTTCATCCCTTTCTTATTCCGATATCAATAAAGGTTTTTCAATATTTTCTACCTTTGGTGCTCTTATTCCCTTATTGACAAAATTGGCACTTCATCACATAATTGACTACGTCTTTGTTTCTTCTTATCCTATTACTAATGATCTTGAAACTTTGGTACATCTTGGTTCTTCTTAAATATGCCGTTTATCCCGAGTTATGGGTTGCACTCATAATTTTCCTTTCTTATTTCCTTGTTCTCCGGCACACAAAATCGTCCTTCAGATCCTATTACATTATTATTGTTCACCATAAATATCAATGCACTTTTCTTCCTATATTTTCCTCTTTATCCTTTGTATCTTCTCATCTTAGAGTTACACTTCTTTAATTCTTGCTATCAGAGTTAGTTTTAATGCTATATTAGCTATCTCTTCCTCTATACCTTGTCCCTTAATTTCAATGTTCAGCTTCTCAAATCCTTTTATCAACTCCTTCTGCTTTGTGAGCAAGGTAGACACTTAAGATTATAGTCCTTGATTAACTCTAGCTATCTTCTTTTTCCTTTTTGTTCTTTTGTTTTAGAATAGACCAAGATATTATCAATTACTCACTAATATAATAGAGACTTATATACTTGGTTTGTGTTGGTCAACCCAAAAGTCATTACTAGAAATTTGTAGTATCTATAACGAGTTCGAAAAGTAGTCTTTCGAATCATCTTTTGATTCGATCCATAATTGGTGGTATTTTGACCTTAAATCAACATGAGAAAACGTTTGCTCCTTATAGTTAGTCAAAAAGATCTTCAATTCTAGGGAGTAGGTACTTATTCTTGATTGTGACTTTATTCATTTCCTGATAATCAATGCATAAACTCAGGGATTTATCCTTTTCTTTCTTTACAAACCAAATCGGTGTATTCCATGGTGACTGACTTGATTGTATAAAAACTTGATCCAAAAGTTCTTCTTTTAACTCCATTAAGGCCATTCGATATGATGCCTTAGTAATTGGTTCCGTATTGGCCATTAGTCTAATCTCAAAATTAATCTTTCTCTTTGGATGTGATCCAAGCCATTCATCCAGAAAAACTTCTGAAAATTTATTTGACAATTGGGGATATCCTCCAAGATAGGTTTCTCTTTGTCATCTTCCGTGTCATCAATGTAGTCATCCATTCCTTTGGAACTTCCTCTATCAACTCGAAAGAATGTAACTCCTCTTTCCTTGCAATAGTGGTTTCTTCAACAACGTTATCTTCCTTTCCTATTGGTCTATGAGTTCTATGCTCTTCTGGCGACCATCCTATTAGGGCTTTGTCAATTTACACCGAAGATTACTTCATATTTACTTAATCTCATTACTCATGAAGTCACGAGCGGATGGATGTCCTTATATCCTTATTAGATGATCCTTCAACACTTCTTGGGTTTCAACATCCTTTCTCGTGGAGGTTTTGATCTTAAGGCTAAGAGTTAACGTTTGTTATTGGTAGTCTAAACTTCTTAGCTAGACTAAGTGTAACGAAAGAATGTGTTGCTCCATAATCTAAAAGAGCAAAAACATTCCGACTTCCTAATTGTATGCTTCCTGCGTATCTGTCACGCCCCAAAGGGTACCCTAAACGTGACAGTCCGCCATACTCAATATTAAAGCTTAAGTATGACAACTTTAGCCATTCCCAAAAGCTTTTATATTAAGTGTAAGGCGTACTTTCACAACTTTAGAGGACCATATATGAAATTATGAAGTTTAAGAAGATATAAATAACACATTTAAGAAAAAAGGATTCATAATAATCATTCCTTCATATTAATGGCTTTACAAACTTAGGGGCATTTCCCTTGATCACTAATCTATTACATGGATATCTATACATTAATACTAACACTACCTTTTATCCAAATTTCTATTATCCAAAAGAGATTACCTGCCCGCAGGGTCCTTGTGGCCTTAACCATAAGTAAGGAAACTACAAAAGATATCTATGGGGGTGTAAGCTAATAGGCTTAGTGAGAACTGTTTCCATAAATAACTTCTTGTAACAAAATTTCAAACACGTTGATTAAACAAACAAATGTAATGCAAAAACACGTGGGCAAACAAGCATATAGTTTTCCGGGAACTATATGTTAAATGGATTTGCGCCCTCCATTCGGGGTTTGGTGATACATAACCTCAATTCAAGTAGTTTTAATTAAAAAGTTTTCATGCTTACGAGCACTCATCGCCAAGCATTCCGAATCTACTTGATTGACCTTGCTTTCGGATCTTCCGCCAAGCATTTCCCTTAAGCTGCTAAGCAATCGCTTTCGGATCTCCCGCCAAGTGTTGCTTTCGACATGAGCTTACTATCCTTCTCACTCAAGGATAATAACCCAAAATGCAATGTGACTCACTTCGTGGTATGCATGAATTCATTTATTTATAAAGTCATAGCATAATTATTTTTAAATTTAAGGCGATCAAGGAATTTCATACAAATCAATACTATGCTAAAACAATCATTTAAAACAATTCCGGCTTCGATATTCTTAAAATTTCTTTCAAAGAATTATTTTACATACATATCGGTTTATCTTTTCCTAACTCTAATGCAACTAATTTACAAGCACAACAAGTATAGTATTTAATGGAAATAAACTCACGATGCCATATCGACTATTCCTCTAGGTGGATGAGTTGTTCACACACTCCACTTAGTTGTAATAATCCTTGGGGTAAAGGAATCCTTCCTCGGGGTCACCTAGCCAAAGAAAATACCCACAATGAGTATTTCTTGATGATTTTCTTGAAATTTGACAAGACAATGTCAAAAGAACATTAAAGTTTGTATAAAGGAATGTTCCAACTTCAAATGGCCATAACTTGGTCATTTTAACTCGGAATCGCGCATGTAATATACCGATTTCTACCTCTCAAAAAGATCTACCCATTTCCAAGGTTATTTTCAACAAATAAAGCCATATAGGCTCCGAAATAGTGGTAACAAAATTCACCATGGATTTTTCCACACAAAACAACTTTGGTTCAAGAAATCAAAATTTGTTTGATAAATACTTAGTTATCTATATAGTTGAAAAATTCCCTTTTTATAATTATATAACTCATATTGAAGCATGCTCAAGTGTTTTGTTGTCCAATTATTTTTCTTGAGTAAAACAATGTTGGAAGAATATAGTTTTCAAAAATTGTTTTTGGAGATTTCTGGAAATGAATACCTTGTTTCTTTTTGTTTTCTAAAAAGGCTCTACGTTGGTTTTATTATTTTTCCTAAGTAACTTTTTGAAAATAAATTTTCTATTTTCTTAGTTTCCACTATTTTAGAAAACACACTATTCTTCCTATTTATTTTTCTTGTATAAATTTCCTTTGTCTATTTGTTTACAAAAATCTTCTTTTGAAATTTCTTATTCTTTCCTCATGTCTTATGTTTTTCATAAAAATCATCCATGCATAGAAATTTATTTTCTTAATAAAAACAAGGTAGATCAATATGTGACTTAAGAAACCTTTTTATAGTAGTTTCTTCTTGTAACTTGAAAAGAAATAACTTTATTTTTGTTTTCAATCATAGATTTTCTTTGCCTATTTGTTTGTAAAGGCCTTTACTTGAAAATTCCTTAGCCATTCATCTTGTTTATCTTTTTCATAAAAAGAACCATTTTTGTATCAGCAAATATTTTCTTTTGAAAAACAAAGTGGAATAATAAAGGTTTACGTAGCTTTTTAAAGTAAAAGTAGTTTCTAAAATTATAGTGAGTTCTTTTTTATAACTTGAGAAGAAATGAGTTTATTTTTGTTATCTCATAGATTTTATACTTTACATAAACTTATTTCTAAGTGACAAAATTCTTCTTTTGTTTAATTATTTTTAGGAATTAAAATTTTTGGACAACAATCTAAATGAACATGATTATGAGAACAAAATAACATAAAACATAAATACTAAAGTCAAGTATTGGAGTCTTAGCCTTTTCAAGGCTCCCGGGACTAAGAAGTAGACTAGTCCCAAGAAAAAATTAAATGAAAGAACAAAAACTTGTTTTGACTTGATGAGGACAAGTCTAAGACTAGAGGCTAGTCTTAGTTCAATAAGGAATAAATAAATAAATTGCCATGGAATAAATAAATAAATTGCTTTGCATGAAATAAATAAATTGCAAGTGAGCTTATATGCTCTAAAGAATATGTGTATATATATATAGATAATAATATTTTAACAATAATAAAACAACATAAACATAAATGGATTGGCATGAACAAGAACAATACATGAACATAATGTAGTTTCCATAACTTGTAGTCTTTGGAAACTTACACTATGGTTATGTAAAGTTACATGACATGAAGAAGAAGAAAGAAATATGAAGTGGTTACCTAAAGAAGACTTTAATATGGTTATGTGGTTATGGGTTTTGGTTTGTTGGTAGAGGTTGTTGTAGAATTATTTGGAGAGAGTTTTGGGATGGCATTTTGAGAGAGTTTTGAGAGGAAAATTTGAGAGAGTTTTTGTATGAATTTGTAGGTAGTGAATGTGTGAAAGAAGTGAAGGTATAAGGGGGTATTTTTAGGAAAATGTTGAGTGATTTTTGTGTGATTAAAATAAATAAAAATTGAAACAAAATTAAAGAAGAGGGGGCAAGGGGGCGCCGGCCATGTACAATTTAAGGGGGAGTGATTTTATTTTTTTTACTTTTGTTAAATGAAAGATGTAATGTGTAAGGTAGATGTGAAATAAAGTTATGGGAAAGGTAAAAAGTTAAGTTTATAGGTTATGTAGAGTGTAAGAATAAGTGTAAGAAAAAGTAGAGATAAAAGAATAGTGTAGAATAGTAATGAATAGTGTAATGTAAAATAGATATGACTAATAAAGTATCGGTAGTAAGAAAATACGCGTATAATAGCTATATCTGTTATTTTTAGTTACCGAAAAATTTTGAAATTGATATTTTTGAAAACCTTATATTTTGATGAGTCTAACGGTGTATTCGGAATATTTTTCGTATCCCGAGCTCTCGGACACTCTTTTTGAGAACCGTGTCCAATCGGGTTCAAAGGACACCCGAAATTCGCAAAACTGATATTTTTATAAAACCTATGGTTATTACGAACTATTCTAGCTAATTATCCCAACTTCATTTTCTAGGGCCAAAGAAAACGGCAATGCCAGATTTAATTGTTTATAGTAAACTAGGGTTTCGTTGACCTTTAGGGTTCCGTTTGACTTCCGATTTAGGGTTTTATGCTAAACCGATTCCAAAAATTTGGGGGTTTACAGTATCTGACAGAGGGATTGCTACTTTTATTTGCATATCTACTTATCTATAAAAAATTTAAACTCTTGCATTACTAGAACAAAAGAATAAACAATAAAGAGGGTTCAAGGCTTACCGGTTCCCAAGTCACAGCTATAGCTTCTATTGTAATCCAAGGCAGCCAAGTCTCCTTCGTCTTCATCTATCTCTTCACTCATCCATTGTCCCTCCATGTTGTAGATTCTAATCCCTAAAGCAGTGGATCCTGATCTGCTTCCATTTCCATTCCCGGTCCTTGTAGGAACAACTCCTCTAGAAGGCTTGTCAGAATATTCCTCCCTTGTGGACATTCAGTGGCGAAATGCCCATTTTGCTTACAAACATAGCAAGTATTGTTTCCTTTCTTTGAACAATTTGATATCTTATGGTCTGTATCTCCACAGAAGAAGCACTTTCCAAACAACTGAGGGCACTTCTTGGGTTAGTGTGCTCCATTGCACTTCCAGCACTTGATGTTTCTTGGTATGAACCTCCCACTGTTATCATTGCTCCTAAAGTTGTTGGAGAACTTGAATCTCTTTTGTGGGGGTGTGGAACTGGATCCATCATAAAACTTTTTCTCAAAAATTAGCGCTTTCTCTTCTTCCATTCTTTCTCTCCTTTTCCTTGCTCCTTGTATAATTCTAGCTCTTTCACCAATTTTCGATAACTTCTAATGTCAAATTCTTCCAACCTCATTCTCAAGTCTTTGTTAATCGTCCTATGAAGACTTGTGTTTTCAATTCCTTACTGTACTTGTAGGAGTCAGGGGCATATTGTAGCAATCTACTGAACTCAGTCTCGTATTGCTCAATAGTCCTTCCTTTCTGAGCAATTTGCAAGAAGTCTGCACTATACCTTACTCGTAAACTTCATGGGAAATAATTTTCCAAGAACTCATGTCTGAACATTTCCCAAGTGATTAGGGTCATTAGCTCTCTTTTCTTTGATTCCCACCATATCCTAACATTCAGATGAAGCATAAATGTCCATACTTGATTTGTACGTAGTGTGGAACCTTATATGCATCAAAAGACCTTTCGATTTGAGTAAGCCAATCTTTGGCCTCATCTAGCTTATTGTAAGCTCCATCAAAATAACGGTTACTTCGGATAAAATCAGGCAACGTACTCTTATATGGCCTTAGCGGTGGGAGTAGAGGTAAAGGTGCATTTTGGTAGTGTATACTCCTTTGTACAGATGCTTCAGTTGGCACTTGCTATTGCGGTGGCGTTGTTACAGGTGCCGGTGCTGGTGTGGTTTCAGGTACCAATACAGGTACAGGCATGTTCTGCCTAATTGCTTCCAGCATGCGGGTCAAATGCCCTAGTAGCATGTAAGTCTTCCTGAGATATAGCGACTGCTTGAGCGGCAGATTGTTCTGCTTCAATATCCGGTTGGTTAGAGGCACTTTGCTCCTCCCTAAGTCTTCTTCTACTTCGGCTGTTTTAAACTTTTATAAGTTAGGTTTATCGTTTTGATATCTTAGTTAAATCTTCGACAGAAATGGATGTAACGAAAGCTTACTTACATAAATAGTTACTGAAATAAAATTTAAATCAACGTAAATTTTGAGATCATACTTAAAACATAAATTCATTAGAAAATTGAAATAAACGAGTGCAGGACCCTTACATTGAAATAAACAACAAGGTGAATCACAACAATCATAGAGAAGACAACAAAACACCGTTCCGAAAACTTAAAAGATAGACTAGGATCGCTGATCTAGTCTTAAATTACAAAATTTAAGCTGGACTATAAGGGATATGCTCAGCTTCCTCTTTCCTTCCTTCATTCTTTTGGCGCATCTCCAGGGTTACTGCTAGACGACCCTGGGTTTCTTTTCTTCATAAATTATTCAAAATATTTCTTTCTCTTCCTGGCTGCTTCCCTCGACCTTTCATGTATATTAGTCAGTTCTGCTTCAATCAGATCCGACACTATATCATGAATGGTTCTCCAAGTAACAACCTCCTCAGCATCGATGCTATCGTTTTTATTTATCATTGGTAGGGTGTTGGGTTTGCTTCTTGTCTACTTCGAGCCCACTGTTCCTCCAGATAGCATATGATTCTTTCTTCTTCGCTATTCTAGGCTCATCGACTCTAGTGGAGGTCTGGTTTCCCACTTCTTGTTCTGGTCCTCCTTCATGGTCTTCATTCGGATCTTCCTCGGATTATTCCTCAGAATCTTCACTTGCTTCTTGCATTGGTTCCTCTTTTATTACCATTCCATCCCTGCTTAGACGTAGAACCTCGTTCCTTCTTAGCTGGACTCCTGTGAAGGTCGGTGGCTTAGTGGACACTTCAGTTGGTGGTCATAGAACTTCTTGGTAAACTCCATGCAGTGGAAGACTTCATTGAGATAAGCTTTCATCCATTCTAGGTGATCTATCAAATTGTCATGTACGTACATGAACACTGGTCCCATTTGTGTCCAAGTTCTGAAATCGGGCAAAGTTCGACCTCCATCTTCTTTAAGGACGAACGTTGCTTCTTGCAGCATTGATAGTCTTCGCCTATGGCGGCGATTCGTTCCACGGCATAAATCATCTCTAACTCGGACATTTTCTTCCTTATGGGATAGTTATAGATAGTCTGCACTACTCCTTTTCCACTTTGTATTCGTCATTCCTCTTTTCTAAATCAGAAACATCTCTCTGACGGTCTTAGGTTGTCCAGCCAAAGCAAACTCTTCGCACAATACCCTAAGTCTCAGTTGGTAATTCTCTAAGTTTTCAAAGGGTTCTTTTCTGAAATTCTTAGCCTGCAGACGGGCCTCGTCTAAGGTAATCTATGCAAAAGAAAGAGAAGTCAAAAAGCTTATTCTACCCATTCTATCTTATCTAAGCCTTTCTTATTTCTATTCTAACTTGTTTCTTCTTAAGTCCAATTCTATAATTATGATTCCTAGATTCTTAACCATGCTCTGATACTAACTTAAACTGTCATGCCCTAAAGGGTACTCTAGGCGTAACAGTCCGCCACACTCAATATTAGAGCTTAAGTATAACAACCTTAGTCATTTCCATAAGCTTCGATATTACGAGTAAGGCGTGCTCTCACAAAATTTAGAGGACCATACATGGAATTATGAAGCTTAAGAATATATAATAACAAATTAAGAAAAGAGGATTCATAATATTCATTTGTTCAAAACAACAGTCTTACAAATCTTAAGGGCATTTCCCAGCCACAAATAACTATAATCTATTACAAGAATATTTCTATGAAGTCTATATTTTATCAAATACTAAACTTTATCTAGAAATTCCTTAACCAAAAGGAAAGTACTTGGCTGTAGGGTCCACGTGGCTTCAATCACAAATAGGTAAACTGCAAAAGATATCTATAGGGGCATAAGCTAATAGGCTTAGTGAGAACTATTTCCATAAATAACTTCTTGTGTAATGAAATTCAAACAAGTTATTTAAGTAGACAAATGAAATGCAACATATACGTGGGCAAATAAAGCATATAGTTTTCCAGGAACTATATATTGAATGGATTTACGCCCTCCATTCGAGGTTTGGTGATATGTAACCTCAAAACAAGTAGTTTTAGTTAAAAAGTTATGCTTTCGATCAATACCACCAAGCATATTAAGTCTACTTGAATTGAGCCATGCTTTCGGACTTTCCGCCAAGCATTTAACTCCATGTCACCAAGCAATCGCTTTCGATCACAACCGCCAAGTGTTGCTTTCGACCTAAGCTACCATCCTTCTCACTCAAGGATAATAACCCAATGTAATGTGACTCACTTCGTGATATGCATGAATCAATTTATTTATAATATCATAGCATCATTATTATCAAATTTAAGGTGATCATAGAATTTCATACAAATCAAGTACTATACTAAAACAATCGTTTAAATCAATTCCGGCCTTGATATTCTTAGGATCCTTTTATCAAATTTTTCGCATACATATCAATTTATCTTCTCTTAATTCTAATGTGACTAAACTACAAGCATAATCAAATAAAACACTTTAAGAAAATAAACTCATGATGCCATGTCGACATTTCTCTAAACGGATGAGTCGTTTACACACTCCACTTAGTCGAAATAATCTTCGAGGTATGGGTATCCTTCCTCAGAATCACTTAATCAAAGAAAATACCCAAAATGAGTATTTCTTGATGACTTTCTTGAATTTTGACAAAATAATGTCATGAGAACGTTAAAGTTTGTATAGAGGAAGCTCCAATTTAAAATGGCCATAACTTGGTCATTTTAACTCGGAATTGTGCATATAATATACTGATATTTGCCTACTCGAAAAAATATATCCATTTCTAAAACTATTTTTATCAAACTAGATCATTTAGGCTCCGAAACAGTAGTGATCAAATTCACCACGAATTTTTCCCTAACCTAAAAGCAATTTGTTTCAATCATTAAATTATTCAAAAAATTGTTTGATAAATACTTAGTTATTTATATAGTTGAAAAATTCCTTTTTCATAGATACTTAGCTCATATTTTATCCATGCTCAAGTGTTTGTTGTCCAACCATATTTCTTGGTAAAACAATGTTAATTAAGAGTTTAGAAAACTATAGTTTATAAGAAATCCATTTCGTAAATCCTTTAAAATGAATATTTTGATTTCATTTGTTTTCAAATAATTACTTTATGTTCATCTTATTATTTTTCTAGGTGACTTTTTGATAAAATAAATTTATTATTTACTAAATTCTCAATATTAGTGCTACTTTTCCTATTTGTTTTCTTTGACTATTTATTTGAAAAATCTTGGTTTTGGAAACTCTTATTTTCATTTTAAGGGATTTCCTTATAGTATGAAAATTATTTTAGTATCAAAGTCATCTTCTTTTAAGAAAACAAGAATATAGAAAGGATTTAAAAATCTTTTTGAAAACAAAAGTAGCTTTTAATATTATAGTGTATTCTTCCTAAAGCTTGAAAAAAAGAATTTTACTTTGGTTTAACCATAGATTTTATATTTCATGTAAAACTATTCTTAGGTGATAAAATCTCATTTTTATCAAATATAAATGGAGCTTGAAAAATTTTGGACAACAATCTTAATGGGCATGATTATGAGAAATAATAACAAGCAAAGGTAACATAAATAATAAATAAAGTCAAGTATTGGGAGTCTTAGCTTCTTCAAGGCTCCCGGGACTAAGAAGTAGACTAAGACTAAAGACTAGTCTTGAAACAACAAGAAATAAATAAATTGCAATAGAAGAAATAAACAAATTACTTTGCATGAAAATAAATAAATTGCAAGTGAGCTTATATGCTCTAAGGGATTATATATATATAGATACATAATAATACTTAGATATAATAACAATAATAATATGAACAAAGTAAAATAACAACATAAACATAAATAGACATTCATGAAAAAGAACAATACATGAACATAGTGTAGCTTCCATAACATTTGATTTTTGGAAACTCATACTATGGTCATGTAAAGTTACATGACATGAGAAAAAGAATATGTAAAGAAAAGTTTACCTAAAGAGGGTTTTTGAAGTATTATGTGGTTATGTGTTATGTGTATGTTGAAGGTGGTTTGTGATTATTTTGAGAGAGTATTTGGAGAGAGTGTTGAGAGGAAAATTTGAGAGAGATTTGGTAGAAATTTGTGGGTAGTAATTGTGTAAAAGAAGTAAAGAGGAGGAGGGTAGTTATAGAAAATGAGGAGTGAATTTTTGTGTTATTTAAATAAAAGAAAAATAAAAAAATGAGGGAGATGAAAGGGGGGGCACCGGCCTCATAATGGAGGGAGGAGAGAGGGGATTTGTTTTGTATTTTTGTTAAATAAAATGTAATATTAAGTAAGGTAGATGTGAAATAAAGTTATGAGAAAAATAAAAAGTAAAGGTAATAGGTTATGGTGTGGTAAGAGTAGGTATTAGAAAAACTAGAGAGAAAAGAATAGTGTAGAATAGTAATGAATAGTGTAATGTAAAGTAGATATGACTAATAAAGTACCAGTAATGAGAAAATACATGCATAATTGCGATATCTGTTATTTTTACTTATTGAAAAATTATGAAATTGATATTTTTGAAAACCTGATATTTTTACGAGTGTAACGATATATTCAGAATATTTTTACTATTCCAAGCCTTAGGACACGTTTTTCAAGAATTGTATCGTTTGAGTTCAAAACGATTCACGGTTTTACTGATCTGATCTTTTTAAGCTTCCTTATGTAATTACGAACTATTCTACATTCTAATCTCATACTTACTTTTTTAGGGTTGCTTATTCGGGATTGCCGGACTTAAACCATTACGTCTAACTAGGGTTTTGTTGACTTTAGGATTTTCGGTTAACTTTCCAATTAGGGTTAAGCTAAGCCGATCCCAAAACTTTGGAGGGTTTACATATTGTGTTTGTATGAGATTAAGATTTGTGGCTGTGATTGGATATTAGGGTTTAATACCCGATCCCAAAACTTTGGAGGGTTTACATATTGTGTTTGTACGAGATTAAGATTTGTGGCTGTGATTGGATATTAGGGTTTAATACCTATAAACCCCTAGATTTTATGATAATTTTAAAGTAAGTTTAGAATTGAAATCAAAATTAAAACCCTAAACAAACCTAGGTCAACAATAAGTTCTAGATATCCTATGTAAACCCCGAAAATTCCCACATTAGTATACGGCACTAAAATAGAAAGTGTGAACTAGCTAGTAAATCTAGAACTCAACAAAAACCCAATAATAGATCTACGGTTGAATTTAGCTTGTTTATGATATAAAAGCCTAAATAAAAACTTCTTTGACCTTAATTGATACCAAAAACGAGATTTCGTATCTTGAGCTGATAACTTAAGATATAATTAAAGGTAACCTAAGCTCTCAAACCCAAAACTTGTCGTATAAATAGAAATAGATAGAAATATATAAATATAGAAAATAAATGATTACTATTGAACTCAACAAAGACTTGAGAATAGAACTATGAGCAGTAATGAACCTATAAATAGTTTTAAACCCTAAAACAAAAATTCCTAGATGGTATTAAATACAACTAATAAGATTTCATAGTAGGTATCGAAAACCCAAGATATCAAGATAACTTAGCTAAGATATTAAATGCGATAATGAGTAAATAACCAATTACGCTTATAGCTAGGAAACGATAACCTAAAAATAAATCGTTAAGATTATAAATGCACAATAAAAATATAAATAAATGTATAACTAATAATCAAGACTCCAAATAAATATTTAAATCACACCATTGTTTTAGTTAGGATATTATTAAGCTATTGGAGACTAAAACGAAAATTGACCTATTAAGCTTAGAAAACCTTAATCATGTGAGATAAAATTCTAAAGATAATTAATTGCGTAGACTTCAAACCTAAATATGAACTGAAAGACAATCTAGAAAATTTGCAGAATTCTAAATAAAATTTTGAAGATAAAACTCTTGAATAATTGTCATAATTATACCAAATTAACTTAATACACTATCCTAAAAATAAGATAATTATTAACTAACAAATAAAATAATATTTTCTCTAACTAATGAAGCAATTTTTTGGTGCAAATTGCACCAAATTGATGGATGATATCTTCTTGATATGTGTTAGTCGAATTTTAGGTCAAAAGAGGCTAACAAAGTCAACAAAAAACAACTCTAACACCAATTAAAACAAGCCAAGTAAGCCAAGCATTTAATGCATGGATCTCTTGAATAGGCAGGATGAATTCTTGGGGGAAATCCATCATGTTTTGGCCAAAAAATGATCCACTCTTCTAGTCTACGTATGCTTGCATTCTTCCCTTCATAACCCATACTACAAGACATTCATTAGCATACAAACAAACCCATTAACACACATAGACCAACAACAACATCAACTTAAAATTTTGTTCCAAACAAAATGTCACGCCCCGAAGGGTACCCTAAACGTGGCAGTCCGTCGTACATAATCCTAAAGCCTAGGAATGACTACCTTAGTCACGCAAAGGCTTCCATATCATGTACAACGCGTACATCACAACCAAGGGAACGCATCGGAGTAGCGTAATTTATATTGATAATAAATAAGTAACAAGGCAAAAAGAATACTTATCATAAAACATACATACCACATTTCAATTCTTAGGGGCATATCCCTCTATTATCTTCAAATAAATATACATCACTAATCACGTAGGTCATTACATATAAAGAACCTTACAAAATTACTTCATCTTATGATTCCATTTTCTTCATAGAAGCGTAATCATCCTTCCATGACTTCCTTAATGTCGTGATCCTCAAATTAAGCCACGGGTATACCTGTTTCAACAAAATCTATAGGGGTATAAGCTACAACTAGCTTAGTGAGATATTCCTTTTCATTCGCACCATATTTTCAAACAAGTTTATTTATATTCACACATATGCTATGCATACAATGCAACAATCACATGATTACGCAAATATATATAGTTATCCGGAAACCATATATAGAACGGATTTACCCCTCCGTATCAAAGGTTAGGGAATCGGGGTTGAAGGTCCTCGACCTTCTACTGTTAGTCCCCAGGTCCTCACCCACAGCGTTCGATTGGCTCGGCTCCGAACCTAGAGTCGCTTTCCTCGAGAGATTTGGATTTTTCAGGAAGAAACATAGCCCGTGTCACCGCACGATCACAACCAATCCAACTCTACGCGTAGGAGTAGCAGCCTTCGGAAATAGATGTGAATCGATGGATGCTATTCGTGAGCGTTTTAGTTTTCTTAAGCAAAACCTTATTAAGGTTTATTAGAGGTGATCAATCAATTTAGTAAACAATAAACAATCATACAAGTAAATAAACAAAATTATTTAAACAAGCAGTTCGAAGTTACGATATTCTTAATTCTCATTCATGCATAAACATAGAATCACATATATACACATAATTCCGAATTCCCCAAATATATATCCATTTTTATCTTTTCTTAGTATACTAGTGCTACTACTTTACAAGCACAAGTAAGGTAATGAAATTAGGAGGAATAACTCACTCGTCCATTTTGCGATCTTCTTAGTCATAATAATCTTCGGGTAGGGTAAGAAATAGGTGTAAGAAAAAGTAGAGATAGTGAAATAGTAATGAATAGTAGAAAAGTACTATGAATAGTAGACTAGACAATTAAAGTACCGATAATAATAAAAATACGCATAATAATGCGATATCTGTAATTTTTAGCTACCGACAAATTCTAAAACTGATATTTTTGGAATCCTTATATTTTTACGAGTCTATTAGTATAAACGGAATACTTTTAATATTCTGAGCTTCGGGACACGCTTTTCGAGCATTGATCCCTTTTGAGTCCGAAGGACACTCGAAATTCGCGAATCTAATATTTTTATGTTACCTTATATTATTACGAACTATTTCAAGCTATTGACTTAATTTCATTTTCTTGGGTTTGAAAACAAGGGATTGTCGGATCTGAAACACTAGGGTTCGTTATAGGCTTTGTTGATTTTAGGGTTCCGGTTTGACTTCCAGTTTCGTTGAGATATTCGTAAGATCGTATAATTTTCGAGTTTTGATCGTTTTATATTTCTAGCTCGACATCTTTGTTTTATCTTATTTTATTTATGATTATTTAATAGTTTTTAGTTCTCGAGATCGTTTTAACCGAGTCTAGGGTTATGAGTTGACTCAGTTTGACTTTTGGTGAAAAATGAAGATTGTGATTCTAAAATTTTACTGAAGGATTTAAAATTTTATCATTCCGTTGTTAAGCGGTATTTGGATCTGTCGTTTTGATTTGCGTTTTAGGAATTGGGTAGATGATTTAATTGGCGTACGAACGTTGATTATACCGGTAGTTGGACTTTATATTTTGTTTCAAGGGTTCTCGTTTTCTCAAGATTCAGAAAGCTCGTTTTTTATCTTATTTGGAATTAAGTTTTAACTTGATTCAATTTTTAGGGTTTCGTTTCCGGTGTTTTGGCTCGGTTTAGAATTTGGCTTTTATCTTGAATTGATTTTCGGGTTTTAAATTTTGATATTAGACTTCTAGGATTATTTTAAAGAATTATGAAATTTTCGGGGGTTTACACAAACCATCAACCAACTCAATCAAAGATCAAACTTTATTAAAACAACCCTTCAAACTTAGAAAGGAAGACAAGGTAAGTAGATTCATCTTGGCTTGTTATTTGTTAAAAACAATGTTTTAAATTGACTTATGATGATCATAGGATTATAACCCAACCAAAAACAAGCTTTGAATTACATCAAATAAGCTCAACAAGATAAATTTCACAAACCCTAAGTTGCACTATTTGATTTCAAAAATCAATGATTATGTGCATGTTGTTGTATTATAAGTTGATATATGTATATATATAACATGTAGGAACACTTAGGAAGACTTTAGAAAGGATTTTAATGTGAAAAATGAAAGAAAATCGGATTGAACCAACGATGAAGATGAACAGTACGCGAATCCCAAATGAGCATGAGATGAACACGGCCGTGTTTCCCAACCGTGTTCCTCTTGGCATGCAATTTTCTTTTGATTTCCAGAAATACACGGGAAGTACATGGCTGAGTTTCACCCCATGTACCTATCGGAAATCAAATAAAAAAATATTTTTTTCTTAAAATCTAATTAGTTTCGAAAATTATTATTATTATTACAATTATTGTTATCAGTAATAATGATACTATTATTTACTCATTATTAATGAAATTATTGTTACTAATAAGATATATATCAATATTATAATTATTATTACTGTTATTATCCTTATTATTATTAACATTACTAATATTAGTATTAGTAATATTGTTAATAATACTATTATTATGATAATTGTTATTATTAATATCATCTATTGTTAATATTATTGTCATTTCAAATGACTAGTATTATCATTACAATTTATAATATTATTATGAGTAGTACTGTTAATGATATTTTTATTATTATAATTATAATTGGTATTATTATTATTGTAAAATATAATATTGTTATTGTTGTCATTGAAATTGCCATTGTTTTAATAAATTCATTATAAATAAATAAATAAATATATATATATTAGTATTACTAGCAAGACACTTTATAATTATCATTACTAATATCACTAATATTAATATCATTATTACTTATATTATTGCACTTTATAAATAAAGATATAGTATAATAATTCTACAATACATACTGAAAACATAAGAATGGAAATTTAAATAAGCTAAATTTTTGAATAATGTAATACTCTTACATAGCGGGAAAATTATATGAAGTAAATCAAGAGAAACACGATGATACTAAATGATAATAAATAAATACAAGTTACTATAATGAGTTAGAAAAGGAACAATATAAAAATAGCAAAAAATAATAAAAATATAAGTTGATTAAACAATCAACTTTTCGAATACCCGATGAATGTATATAAGTATCAAACAAAATCAAGACAAGTAAAATGAAAATAAATATTAAATAATAATTGATTATCACAAGACCATTAAAGAACCAATATAATAATAGAACGAAAACCCAATTTCAATATAGGATACTTAGACACTCATAGGAGTTTAATCATATAGTTTATGTGATATTAATAAATATATTAATCATCTTAATAGGTGATCTTGGTACTTGTGGGGATTTTCCTGATAATTATTACGACTAACCAACATGAGCAGGTGAGTAACTCAGTCATATTATACTGTTTGTACTTGTAGTTAGTTGAATATGTAATGCAAATATAATAATATAACTGTTATGGGTGTTAAGTGTCATATTTGGAATCTGATGTGATCTGATTGTATGATTGTTAATCTATGATAACGAAAGCGATAATACTATGGTATGATAAGGTGAATTAGTATGATGAGTATTGTGTGTAATGTATGGTCCTCATGAAACTGAATAAGAATTATTGACTTATGAAACAACATGGACATACATTGCATGTACTGCATTATTGCATATACAAAAGGGAGATAGCTTGCTACATATTAATATTTCGGTTATCTATTAATGCTTGATTTTTCTAAAGTATTAGTTCATCTAAGGTTTTCTTTGTTCCGTCGGTTCTATGGGAACTAAGTGGCAATGAAGAACGACGCCCATAGTATTGCTTTGAGATGATTAATACTTAGGGAGTTTCTAAGGATTGATACAGGGAATGGTTAGTTAAAACATCATTAAGTTAAAAGTGATAATCCCTAGCGTTGATTTTCTTGTAAATTTAGTCTCTCCTGGGCAAATGGGTTATAAAGTAATTGTTTTTTAACCCCAAAAAGAGGGCGTAAATCTATTTCCTATTTGGATTCTAGATCATCCAAGCTTGTATCTGAACATATGTTTGAGCGATTGCATTTCATATGATTTGTTAATAAACTTGCTTGATGTGTAATATGTCTGATTATTCACTAAGCTCGTGGTTTCACTCATTACTTCAACAGTCCTTTCAAGTTTACATTGCGACCTTGGCTCATTATGTAAACCTCTGAAATTTTCATAATTCATAGAGAATAATCCTAGAAGTTTAACACTGAAACCGAAGCCGAAAATAGACCTAAGTTAAAACCAAATTCTAAATAAGGTCAAATACGAGAATTCTTCATCTTGAGAAAAAGAGAACCTTCAAAACAAAATAGAAAATCCAACTATCGATTAAATTAACATCTGTATAGCAATCAAATCATCTATCTGATTCCTAACATGCAAATCAAGACGATATATCCAAATAATGCTTGACAACGAAATACTAAGATCTTAAATCCTTCGGTGAATTTTAGAATCAAAAGTTTCAATTTTCACCAAAAGTCAAACTGAGTCGACCTTTAACCCTAGACTTGGTTAAACAATCATAGGAACTAAAAAATATTAAATAATCACAAATAAAATGAGATAAACCATAGACATTGAATAAAAAATTATAATACGGACAAAACCCAAAATTTTATAATCATATGAATAACTCAACAAAATCGGAACCCTAAAAGTCAATAAAGCTTACAACAAACCTTAGTCTTTAAGATCCGATAATCCTGCGCTCTTAAACCCTAAACATCGAAATGGAAATAATTGTTGACAATAGATCGTAATAATATAGGGAAGCTTAAAAATATAAGATTCGCAAATTTCCAGTGACCTTGGGATCCGAACGGGATCAGTTTTCAAAAATCGTGCTCCGTACACCGGATGGCAAAAATATTCTGACAATACCAATAGACTCATAGAAATATAAGGTTTCCAAAAATATCAGTTTTAGAATTTTTCCGTAACTAAAAATTATAGATATCACATTTATAAGCATATTTTTATTACTATCGGTTTTTAATTGTTTAGTTTACTATTCATTACTATTCAATTATCTCTACTTTTTCTACCATATATTCTTACAACCTACATATCTATTTTTTACAATTTCTTTTTTTATAAAAATTCTACTTCACATATTACTAAACTTCTCTTACACTTTTCTTCTAAAATTAATTTTTAATCAATTTTCTCTCTCCCCTCTCCACCTTGCTGTCCACCCGCTCTCTCTCTTCACTCTCAATTATTTTCTTTTTAATTAATTTAATTACAATTAATTTTCACTCCAAAATTCTATAAATACCCCATTCCTCCTTTATTTTTTCACACAACTTATTTCACTACCAAAACTTTTCCAAAATCTCTCCACAAATCCTCTTTCCAAAATTTCTCTCTACCAAAACTCTCTTAAACTAATTCGTCACAAAAATCTTTCATTATACACAAACTATCTACCACATAAATACTTTAGGTAAAATCCTATTCCTATTTATTTACCCATGTCATGTAACTTAACATGACTATGGTGTTGTTTTAAAACTCATATGATTAGTAAAAGCAACAACATGTTCATGTTTTGTTCTTGTACATGAAAATCAAATTTTATTATGTTGTTATTATGTTCATATAAATGTTGATTTTATTGTTGTTATTATGCTAATTTCTTATTCATGTTTAACTAAATATATTTATGTATTTATAAATAATCTGTAACGCCCTAATCTGAAGGCATTACAACCCGCCACGTATCCTCTCTTATATAGGACACGCAAAGGCTCTCATATCCACAATAATACATTTATCACTTGTAAACACATATAGGGTATCTCATTGGATACGAAACATGTTTAAACTAAAAACTTGTACTTCATAAAATATGAACTCCTTGTTCAAACATAAAATCCAAGTCGGCATCACATAGCCAACAAATTCAGTAGAAACTAAAAACTGTTTACATCAAAAATCTTTTTCATTGTAACCAACCTAAACAACCAACTACAATTTGAAAAGATCTAAATGTTTCTTCTTCTTAGAAATTTGATATATGAAGCCTAGCTTCGGCTGGGTAGTCGGGTCCACTATCGCCATCCCCATTATCAACGAATAATTCATATCTCGAAAGATTATATATTATATCCTCTTCACTTGTACTTGAAATTTAAAAGGACGAGCAGCGACGTATAGTACGATAACTCCAATAAAAAAAACAAATGCATATGCACATACAATAGGCAGATAATTCATGCAACTTAAACTAATGCAAACAGTCATATTATTATCTTTCTTAAGCCAATAAAACAACACAATTCAGTATTAGGTATACTCTAATCTTGAACTCGGAGTTACTCAAACCCCATTGAAAATCAAACAACACTTTGAAAATAATAATCTTATACATATATGGATGAGTGTAAACCCCGGTTTTCCTAACAACTAAGTAAACTTCGGAAAACAGAAACCAAAACCCTAAACCGAATTAGCTTAAGCTTGAAGAGAAATTTAGGAACCCTGGATCCGGCTTCCCTTCGGTTTCAAACTAAAAGAACTTTTGTAAAATAAACTAATGTGGAATATTGTTTTAAAGTATATTTCAACTTAAGAAATTCGTAATTTTGGAGTATTGTTATGAAAACACCTATTTTCCAAACTCAAAATGAAAGTTTTATTCAAGAAATGAAGTCCTTAAGGGATAGGTATAATAAAACCTTAAATTTTAATATATTAAACAAATTTTTTCTCAAAGAAATCATGCAAGAACTAAATTTTCAAAATTCGGATTTTGGAATAACCTCTAATTGAAAACATGTTTACAAAGTATAAAATGGGATTTTCATGTAGAAATGAAGGTTTAAGTAATAGATATGATGAAGACTCAATTCTAGTAAAGATAACTAGAAATTCCTAAGTAATAATTCCAAAACAAAAGAGAATTATCAAAGTCATGAAACTAGATTTCTTAAGAATATGTATTCTTAGAGTCTTACAAAATAAAGAAATTCTAAAATTTTCTTTTGGTAAATAGCATCAAGAGCATGCATACATTAAACTCATAACATGCCATTCATGATAGGAAATCATTAATAGTGCATGTATAGTTGATCTATAAAGTAGAGACATTACAAACATTCACAAAACTTTTTTTTTTTTAAAATGGATTTTGCTACTGATTAGAACTGATCATACGGTTTTGTGATCCAAACATTTTCAAAACTTGAAAATAATATTAGAATTAGATAGATCTTTTGAAGTAGATAGAAATAGATATATAATTTGCGAAATTCGATTAAAATAACCAAGTTATGGCCGTTTTAAGTCGGGACTTCCACAAATGACGAGAATTACGAATTTACTAGTTTTGATAAATAGTTTGGATTAGTTAAGTGATGAAATACTTATTAGGGTATTTCTTTCTTTTTAGGTGACCCCGAAATCGATGATTCCCTACCACCGGATTACTATTACTAAAAAACTGGTGATCCAATAGCCGAGTGAGTATTACTTCCGATTCTATTTATTGTATGTGATTGTAATGATAGTTGCACTAGATATTTGATAAAGATAAAATGGATATGCATGATGGGGATGAATGAGAATTATGCATGGTTGTTGTTGATATGAGAAATTTAATATAAGAATATTGAAGTCGGGTGATTAACTATTGCTTGTATAGATGAATTAGGATTGACTATATACGACTATTGAATGATCACTTAAAGAATTGATATAATTGACTATTTGGAATTGAAAATAAATATGGACTCATTCATATCATAAATGGGGATGGAGCATTAGCATTGGTTGTTTTTCATGATCTGAAACGGTGTAAAAGTTGGTTAATTGTGATCCATGAACGAATTAATGAGTTGGTTAATCGTGATCCATAAACGAATTTATAAGTTGGTTGACTGTGATCCTAACATATTGAGTAGTACAACGGTATTCGTTAATCTGCTAACCCGGAATGGGAGGCAAAAGTCCATTCACATATGATTTCTGGTTGGTCATATGTTTGTTGATTCCATATGTTTGATCATATCACTTGTCTGGATAATCACTTGCTTGTATGATGTGTTACGGATGTGATCTTAGAAGTTCTCACTCACTAAGCTAGTAGAGCTTACGCCCTACAATTTTTATTTGTTGCAGCATGAGTTCATATGGCTTAGACAGAGGCAACCTACAGCTCAGGTATAGGAGCTAGGCGTTTCCTTTAGAAGTTGTATTCAATCTTTTTTAGATTTCCGTAGGAAAGCAAGAGACTCTGGATGACTGTAAAAGACCTCTAAACGATATTCTTTTGCGGCAGAATGCCCCTTAGATTTTGTAACTAATTACATATGTGTTTTGAATTATTTTCTAATGCTATTGAATGCCAAATTAAACTCTTTAACTCCATCGGTTCAAGTATTCTATTGTCGTAAAGGGACACCTTATATCTATACAAGACTCTCGAAGGACTAATGTAGTAATTCGTGAGTCTTATATGGCATGTGGCGGACTGTTATGTTTAGGGTACCCCTTGGGGTGTGACAATGAGTGGGTACTCTTCAAAGACCCCGAATCTAGATCACCTATTTCTACCGGAATCATATCAAAGCACGAGTCCACTAGGGACAACGTCACACTAAGATCATTAAGGTGCCTCACCAGTACCACTATCTGCTAGGTCTTTGCTGGTCAAAGCCAAACACAACCAAGCAAACAATTCTTAAGCCGAATAGAATTAAGTTTATTATAAAGTTCTATCCCTACAACCAATCAAGCAATACTGATCTTACAAGCGAAAACAATAAGCAGGGATTGTTCATACCTTTCTCGGTTTTCAGGAATACAATTCTAAATTCACCAAACCCAATATCGACGACAACAACAACACTAACACGAATCTACAACTTCTCATTCAACACCAACAATCAAATACCAAAGTTTCCAATTATCCTGTCATCAACATATATACATAAATAAATGTATAAAACATGGTAAAAAATAAACCCTAATATATCATGATCTCCTAAAACTCTAACCTGATAATGAATCTCCAAAATTTTGCACCATCTTCTCCGATCACAACTCACAACAAGTCCACAATACCGATAATTCACCAAAACCGTAATATTACATGACAATAAGAACATATAAAGGTCATCTAATCTCACATCATTTAAATTCATCAACGAAAAGATAAAACTTACTGATTTGGATCACCAAAAACCGACTCACATCCATAAATTCGGATTCCAACCAAATCTAGGGTTTCTTTCATCAAACAAATCACAAAATCCTTAGAACTTGTATGAAATTCTCATAAATCTTGTATAAGAACATTATACTTACTTGTTTTAATCACAAAACTCACTCCTTATCTAACCAAGACAGATTGAATCCGAGATCTAAATCTTTCCCACGTTTTTTCTTCAAGAACACAACAAAACCATAAGAAAACTTATGCAAATTCATATATAATCTATAAGAGAAGGTTAAGATCACTTACTTTGGATCAAAAACACACTCCGGATGATTCTCCAACCCTAGATTTCCAAGAACACTCCAAAACCCTCTTTGATGAAAGAAAAATATGATAAAAAGTTCTGTCGAAAAATCATTTTTCGCATCTCGTATTTATAGAATTTAGTCATACGCCGACCCTATGCTGGCCGCGTACATATAAATCTTGCTGGCGTACACTTTACGCTAGCAAAAATTACACGAGCACTGGCGGTGTTCATCGAGGCTTTGAATTCCTAGAACTTCGATCCAATAACATACGCCGGCAAATCCATGATCTACGCTGGCAGCGTTCCTAGCCGGCGTTAAAAGAAACCCTCGCGTACACCAGTAGAGTTCCACTCAGCATTAAAATAAATGCTATTGTTCCCTTCCTATGCCGTCTCTACGCCGGCGGCGTAGATTCTCCAGATGGCAGCGTAGCGTTTGTCAAAAATTGCAAAAAATCCGAATTTCATCATTCATTACCTAATCAAACTTAAACTTTTACAACTTGTTTTGACCATAAACTCATCATATATCATCTTATGTTTAATAATTTATTGTATTTTCATCTTTATTTTCGTATATTACATCTCTCCTCTCCTAAAAAGAACTTTCGTCCTCAAAAGTTACTTGGATTAATGAAACAACTCTGGATATTTCGTTCTCATATCTTCTTCTAGCTCCTAGGTAGCTTCACATTTAGTTTGATTAGTCCACTGCGCCTTTACATATTTGATCACCTTGCTCCTCAGAATCTTCTCTTTAGAATCCATAATTCTGATCGGCTTTTCAATTGTCCTAAGGTTCGGCTGCACTTCTAGCGATTCAAGAACTACTATCTCTTCTGGATCTCTGACATACTTTCTGAGCATAGATACGTGGAACACATTATGCACTCCCTCCAAGTCAAGTGGTAAATGTCACGCCCCAAAGGGCACCCTAAACGCGACAGTCCACCACACCCGATATTTAAACTTAAGTATGACAACCTTAGTCATCCCATGAGTTTACATATCATGTGTAAGGTGTACTCACACAACATTTAGGATCACACTTTGATTCAAGTAGTATTAAGAAAGCATACACAGCATTAAGAATATAAATCACAACAAGATAAATAGTTAAACTTTACAAAAGCCAAGGGGCATAGCCCGCCAAAATAACAGGAGTCTACATCGTTTAGCTCCAATTACACATATCTGAATTTACATTAAAGAGATTTTCCTAGAAGTCCACGCCTATACTAGGGTCCCGACTTCTCAAAAGTCTTTAATCCAATGTAGTAAACCTGCACAAAGTGTCCTCTGGAACATCCAAAAATAGGGACACTGCAACAAAAACTATTGGGGTATAAGCTAATTGCTTAGTGAGATTCATTTTCCAAATAACATACTCGATCAAGCTAAAATATCACAACAACAAGTTATATTCAACAACCATATGAATGCACAAGCAAATGAGCAAGCAAGCATATGACTTTCCGGTAGTCATAAGTGAATGAATTTATGCCCTCCATTCGGGGTTTGGGGTAGTTCATAAGTCATGCAACTATAGTTCCAATGTTGGTCCATAAGACATGCAACCATAGTCCCAATCTTAAGTGGGGTGGTCCATAAGACATGCAACCACAATTTTTAATGTTGGTCCATAAGTCATGCTAACCATAATTTCATTATTTGAATGGGGTGGTCCATAAGTCATGCAACCTAGTCCCCTCATTAAAGACCCGCTGCCTCCCAAATACACCTTTGTCCCACCAAAGGCATACTCGACAATGATATGTGGACTCATTACGTGATATCATGTATAATTTATTCATATAATCATGGTATATTAATTAGATAATTTAAAAGTGACCATACAAATTTCAGACATTCCAAATCATACTAGCTCATACAAGGTTATTGCAACAAAGCTTGCCTCGATATACTTATCGTTCATTCATGCAAGTTTAGATCACCATTCAATCACAATTTTATCTTTTCTAAGTCTAATGCCACTACTACTACAAGCACATCCAAGAGTATAATTAATTGAGAATGAACTCACTTGTCCATGTAGTGAAATCCACTAGTCGTAAAGTCTTCGGGAAGTGGTAACCATCCTCCAATTCACCTAAGTACAAGGAATACCCTCAATGAGTATCTCTTATGAAGTTCTATTAAACTTAACAATTTTATTTACTAAGTTCGTCAATTTCCATCTAGGTTGAATCCTTAACTTAAAAAGGTCATATCTAACTCATTTTAACTCGGAATTTAGCTATAATATACCGATTTGTACCTACTTCGAAGAGCTATCTATTTCCAAAGTTAATTCAAACATTTAAGGTCATTTAGGGGTCGGAAACATACTGTATAGTAGGGTTGGCGAAAATCCAAGATTTGAGCCTTTGTGAAAAATTGCCATATCTACTCTATTTAACTACTTAGACCAACTTATTTAGTCCTAAACTTGCAAGGAGATTCTCAAAACAAAATTAAGAGATTACACACTTATCTAATACCAAACATAAAGTTCAAATGAAACTTCTAAGAATCCATTTTCATAAAACCGAAATTTACAAGTTGAAACTCATTGTCTTGTTTTGAGTAATTCCTTTACTAAAACTTACTTAGTTCAATGAAAATAATTTTCCTATATTATATATATCAAAGCATTCCATTTTCAATATAAAATACTTGTTTTGAGATCAAAAAGAAGGTTTTAAAAATTGGTCTCCCCATAATTACGAATTTCCCTTTGAAGTTTACAATGAAACAAGACCTAAATTTTGTCTTTTACAAAACACTTGATTTAAGCAATACCTTTTAGGAAAACTCATTTAAACTTATGAAAATTCATTCCTTAAGATATCTATACCAAGAGCCCTTTATATTTTTGTCTAAATCTTCATTTTAAAGTTGAATGATGGGTTCCAAAAATAGGTCTTGGTCTGATCCGAATTTTCATAAATTTATTTTGGACATATCTCTTGAGAAAATTCATCAAAACTCATGAAAACAACCCATTACATATTATATCTCAAGAACCCTTCATTTCTTGAATAAAATCCTCATTTTTGAGTTGGAAAACATGTTTTTATTTTAGATCTTTGTCTTGATCCGAAAATACAATTTTTGTTTTTTAAACTTTGAAAATCAACTTTGATTCTTGTAAGATGAAGTCTTGATGATATACATCCATCAAACCTTCATTTTCTTAACAAAAACTTCCATTTTAAGACTTGAAAGGGGTTTTTAAAATAGTGCATTGACAAGTTACGAATTTTACTTTTTCATTCAAACTCAAATCTAAGATCTACTCAATATCCAACCATGAGAACATAAGAAAAACTTAGTAGTAGGCCTTAAACTTCTAGATCTACACATAAACATAACTAAAGCTTGTAAAACTCTAGATCTACAAGTTATCACATAAACAAGAAGATAAACAAGCCTTCATATAACAAAAATACTAAGAACAAAAGAGATCATCATCTAGAGGAGTGTTTCAATTCTTGGCATCATCATCCATAGCTTTTGAAGCTTGTGGAATGTCCTTTGATGCATGAAACATCCATTATCATCCTATAACATCTTATGAGAGCTAAAAGAGGATGATTACCTTAAATATTTGCAAGAAAAATATGGGAGCAAGAAATAAAAATGGTGGCAGCTTGTTTGTGAAGAAGACAAGCCAAGAAGAAAGAAAAGAGAGGAAAAAGAGAGAGGAAAAATATAGGGTTTGTAAAGATGAAAGAGGGAGGAATGAGATGCTTAAATAGAGATAAAGTGTGTTAAATAAATTTAAAAAAAAAATAAAACAGCAGCTGCACAAGGGGAGGGGCTGGCGTGATTTTTGTGTAGGGGGGTGTGTGTAGTTTGTTTTTAACTTGTATTTTTGAAAGTGTAACAATTGCTTCCATATCTAACTAAAAGAGACTTTAAAATATCAAATAAATGATTAAAAATAATGAAAAGTGGCTAATTTATGGGGAATGGTCAGCTGCAATTTTGGGAAGAGGAGTGTAAGAAAAAGCAAAAGAAGACATAATAATGTGTAAGTATGTGTACTTGAGATATGGGTTGATAAAGTGGCTTTTTGAATAAGAAAATATATAAAAAAATTAAGAAAAATATTTTTATTTAAGTGGCAGAATTTTTATGATTTAAATAAAATAATCAATTAAATTATTTTTAGAAATTTAACAATTTAGTTACCGGTAAGAGTAAAATAAGCCTATATGAGCTATAACTGATATTTTTAAAATCCGAAAAATTATAAACTTGATATTTTTGAAATCCTTATGAAAATACGAGTCTAAAAATATTAAAGATATATTTTTAATTTTCCGAGCCCCGGGACACGCTTTCCAAAGTAGTATCCAAACGGGTTCGAAATAAGCCGAAAATAAACCAATATGATATTTTTAATAAATCAAATATTATTACGGACTATTCTAAACACTTTAATTATTTTTCGACTCCTCGATTTACGAACTCGGGTTTACAGGATCTAAACTGTAGGGTTTTACTCAAGATCAGTTGACTTAAGGTCTCCGGTAGACTTTCCAGCTTAAGGTTAAGGCTTAGAAAACAGGGGTTTACAGTAAAGCTAATCTATAAGCCACATGGCCTATCCTTTTAAGAATCTCATATGGTCCCACATATCAAGGATTTAATTTTCCTCTTAAGACAAATCTAATAACTCCTTTTGTTGGTAAATCTTTAGCAAAACGTGCTCACCCACTTGAAATTCCAAGGGTCTTCTTCATTTATCCGCATAACTTTTGTCTACTCTGAGTAGCTTGCAATCTTTGCCTGATCAAATTGACCTTGTCAACTGCATCTTGGACTAACTCTGGTCCCAACAATTGTCTTTCACCCACTTCATCCCAATGAATAGGTGATCTACACTTTCTGCCATAAAGCGCTTCATATGGAGGCATGCCAATCGACGCTTGATAACTGTTGTTGTAGGCAAATTCCACTAGTGGCAAATGCTCATCCCAACTTCCTTTAAAATCCAAAATACATGCTCTCAACATATCTTCTAAAGTCTGTATAGTCCTTTCATATTGCCCATCAGTCTGAGGATGATAAGCAGTACTGCACATGACCTTGGTTCTCAAAGCTTGATGCAGACTTTTTTAGAATCTCCCAACAAATTTAGTATCCCTATCTGGCACGATTGTTACTAGTATTCCGTGCAATCTCATAACTTCCTTGATGTGCAACTGTGCCAGTCGCTCTAACTTATAACCAGTCCTAATAGGTATAAAGTGAGCTACCTTTGTGAGACGATCCACAATGACCCAAATTGAATCAAACTTATCTCTTGTCTTGAGTAAAGCGGAAACAAAATCCATGGTGATATGTTCCCACTTCTACACTATTATTGGCAAAAGCTTTAACTCACTTGCCTGTTTTCTGTGCTCAATATTAATCATCTAACACGTATATCACTTAGATACGTATTCGTTATCTCCTTTTTCATATTGTTCCACCAGAATAGCTTTTTCAAATTCTGGTACATCTTGTTCCCTTCAAGATGAATGGGACAACTAGAGTAGTGTGCTTCCTTCAACAATTCCCTCTTAAGTTCTCCCGGCACTGGCACACACAATCTCCCTTTGTACCTAAGGATACATTCATCATCCACATAAAACTCTGGTGCTCGACCTATCTCCATTTTCCTCTTTATATCCAAGATACTCTGATCATCTGTCTGAGCTGTCTTGATTTTGTCCACAACAGTAGGTTGAATTCTCATATTAGCCAAATTTTCACCTATTGTCTTGTGACTATCTCCAACTCAAGCTTCCTCATATCATCAATGAAATGATGTTCCATCGTGATCAAAGCTACAAGATTCTCTATTTTCTTTTTGCTTAAGGCATCAGCTACCACATTCGCCTTTCCTAGATGATACTGAATATCAATATCATAATCCTTTATCAGTTCCAACCATCTTCTCTGTCTCATGTTCAACTCTTTCTAGGTAAAGATATACTTTAAACTTTTGTGATCTGTATATACTTTACATCCTTCCCCATAAAGCTAGTGTCTCCACAGCTTCAAAGCATGCACAACTGCTGCTAGTTCCAGATCATGAGTAGGATAATTTCTCTCATAAGGCTTTAATTGTTTGGAAGCATATGCTATAACGTGCCTCTCTGCATCAGCACACATCCTAAACCTTGTATAGAGGCGTCACTATAAATAGCATACTCCTCACTACTCATAGGTAAGCCTAGCACTGGAGCAGATACTAACTTATTCTTCAACGACTGAAAACTAGCTTCACAGCTTTCACTTCACTTATACTTCACTCCTTTCTGTGTCAACCGGGTTAAATGATTGACAATTTTGGAAAAATCTTCCACAAACCTTTTGTAATATCCTGCTATTCCTAGAAAACTTCTTATTTCCGTCACAGTCTTGGGTCTTGGCCATTCAACAACTGCTTTGACTTTCTCAGGATCCATTGATATCCCACTACCATCAACAACATGTCCTAAGAAAGACACCTGCTCCAACCAGAACGCACATTTTGAAAACTTCACATATAACTTCTCTTCCTTCAATCTAGTTAGAACTAATCTTAATTGTTCTTCGTGCTCCTCTTTACTCCTTGAATACACCAACACATCATCAATAAAGACTACCACAAACATATCAAGATACTCTATGAAGACTCTGTTCATCAAATCCATAAATACTGCTAGTGCATTGGTGAGTCCAAAAGGCATGACCACAAATTCATAGTGTCCATACCTTGTTCTGAAAGCTATTTTCTGAATATCTTCAGCTTTCACTCTCAATTCGATGATATCCAGATCTTAAGTCTATCTTTGAGAACACCGAAGCTCCTACCGACTAATAAAACAGATTATCAATTCATGGTAATGGATACTTGTTCTTCACTGTCACCTGATTTAATTCTCATACTCCATCCTTCTTCTTGACAAACAGAATTGGAGCTCCTTAAGGCGAAATGCTGGGTTTAATGAACTTCTTCTTCAACAAATCATCCAACTGTACTTTAAGCTCAGCAAGTTTTGTAGGAGCCATTCGATAAGGAGCTTTTGATTTTGGTGCAGTACCGGGTATCAACTCAGTACCAAACTCTACTTCCCTATCTGGTGGTAATCTAGGTAGATCCTCTGGAAAAACTTCTAGATACTCACATACAATTAGGACATCCGACAACAGTATCCCCTTCTTATTTTCTTTCACCATAGCAGCCAAAACTGATCTTCCCCACAATTCATAAGTAGGTAGAACTAGAGGTCATTGCACTACTAACTTATAAAAAAACTGGTCACCATCAGGCAAATTGAATTCTACTACTAGGTTATGGAAATCAATCACCACATGGTACTTTGCCAACTAGTCTACACCTAAAATCACATTTGTCACACCTCGAAGGGTACCCTAAAGGTAGCAGTCCGCCGTACACAATATTAAAGCACAGGAATGATCGCCTCAGTCATGCGAAGGCTTCCATACTATGTACAAGGCATCCAACACATGTAAGAGACACATCAAAGTGATACATTTTATATTGATACAACTTGAGTAACAATGTAAAGGAAATACAATTCACTATATTCCAATTACAATTCATCCACAAATTTCACTACACAAACTATTACAAGACAATTCACAAAACCTAGCCAATATCTTCAAGTATCCTTACTTCCTACCAGAACCCCAAAGTCATACTCGGCTCTAGAAATCTCGATCCCCAGGTTACATTCTCCCGTCAACCTGTTTATGCAAACATCTATTCGGGTATAAGCTATACTAGCTTAGTGAGAGTTCCCTTAATTTCGTACCATAACAAGCAAGTTATAAATCATCCATATACAATGCGTGAACAAACACATGAGCATACAAGCATATGACTTTCCGATAACCATATGTGAATGGATTTACGCCCTTCATTCAGGAGTGGGGTGGTCCATAAGTCATGCAACCATAATCCCAATCTCTTTCTCTTAGTTTTACAACATTTGTTGTTTTATGTAGTTGTTTTAAGTGCCTACCCCACTTCCGTTAACTTAAGCAATCTCGCATCCTTAATATTAACACAAGCCCCCATGCCTCCGCTAATACGCCTTTGTCCCACCAAAGGTATACTAGCTATTGCAATGTAACTCAATACGTGATATGCATGTTGTCACACCCTAAAAGAGTACCCAAAACGCGACAGTCCACCATACTCAATATTTAAACTTAAGTATGACATCCTTAGTCATCCCATAAGTTTACATATGGGGTGTAAGCAGTACTTGCATGATTTTTAGGATCACACTTTGAATCGAATAGTGTTAAGAAGGCATGCAATAGCATTAAGAATAGAAATCACAACAAGATAAATAAGTTAAGTCTTTACTAAAGTCAAGGGGGCATACCCCGCCAAAATAATAATGGAAGTCCATCCATTCCAAATCCACATTACAAATACTAGGGTTTATATCAAGGAGATTTTCCTAGAAGTCCACGCCTCTAGTTAGGTCTCGACTTCTTCAAAAGCTCCTTCATCCAAAAGATAATCCTGTGAAAAGTGTTCTCTCGGAACAACCAAAAATAGGACACCACAACAAAACTATCGAGGTGTAAGCTACAGGCTTAGTGAGATCCATTTCTAAACATTTAATACTCAACAACATATATAACAACAAGTTAATAGGAACCATATGAAATGCACAAACACATGAGCATACAATACATAAGACCCTCCGGAAATCTTATGTTGAATGGATTTACGTCCTCCATTCAGGATTAGATATTTCAGGCCCATACGACCAATATTTAAATTCTTCTCACTTCTTATTGTGGTTGATAGAGGTGCCCAACTGCGACTTTTAAATTTTACTATAGTTAATACAAGTGCCCACCCACACGCATTTTCAATTCCGGCTTATATGCCATCATTCAAGTTTATAGGCCCCTCGTTGCCTAATTATTATGCCTTCTTCCCACAAAGGTATAATAACCTATGCAATGTGACTCACTACGTGATATGCATGTACAGTTTATTCATATAATCGTGGCATGTTAATTAAGTAGATTAAGTGCGATCATAGAGAATTTCAGACAATCCAAGTCCATACTAGCTCATACAATGTTTTTCAAAAGGTCTCGTCTCGATATACTTATCATTCATTCAACCAAGATTAGATCACAAATCATCATAAGTTTATATTTTCTTAATTCTAATGCCACTACGATTACAAGCACATATGAGCACAACTATTTAAGAAATGAACTCACTCGGTTGTGGAGAGAAATCCACTAGTCGTAGTAGTCCTCAGGGAGTGGAAATCTGTCCTCCAAATCACCTAAGTACAAGGAGTACCCGAAATGATTATTCCTTATAAAGTTCTAATAACATAACAATTCTAGCTACTAAGTTCGTCAATTTTCGCATAAGTTAGAGTTAACTTCAAATGACCATATCTAACTCATTTTGACTCGAAATTGAGCATATAATATACCGATTTCTATCTACGTTGAAATATCTATCTATTCCTAACATTATTTCCAAGTTTTGAAAATAATTAGGTCATGAAATAATCTGATCAATTCTGATTGGTCGAAAATTCCAATTCCGAAAAATAATTTCGTGAATGTTTGTGATGCTCCTAGCATATAGATCAACTATTTATGCAATATTGATGATTTCCTATCATAAATGGTATGTTATGAACTTGATGCATGCATGCTCTTGACCTTATTTACTAAAAGGAAATTTAAGAAACTTTTTATTTGTAAAACTCCATGACTAATCACTTTCAAATGAACTAGTTTCTTAACTTTGACCATTCCATTTGTTTTGGAGTTATTTTATTAAGAAAATCAAATTATCCTTGTTTAAATTGAGTCTTCATCATATCTATTACTTAAGCCTTCATTTCTACATAAAAATTTGCATCTTACGCTTTGTAAATATGTTTACAAATAGGTTTATTCGAAAATCCGAATTTTTAGAAATTAAATTCTTGAATGATTCTTTTGGGAAAAAATAATGATTCTTTTGGGAAAAATTTAAGACTTTAAGATACCTATTACTTAAGGACTCTATTTAATATATAAAACTTCTATTTTGAGCTTAGATGATAGGTGTTCTTATGACCTACATTCAAAATTACGAATTTCACATGTTGACTAATAACTCAAAATTTTCTATCTTGTTTCTACTCTTTGTTTTACACATTCATTTTATCAAAACTCATTTCAACTTATGAAAATCACTACTTAATGATACCTATTACCTATATCCTTCATTTTTCACATAAAACATGAATTTTAAAGTTGATAAAAGGGTTTTTAAAATAGGGCTTTGAAATCAAACGAATTTGTCTTTGAACATTTCAACCAAAAACTTTTCCTTTGTAATTTCCTTGTTTTATTTGCCTAAGGATCTACCAACTACAACATCTATATACACAAAACAAAGCTTTTATGAGCATTAATGCATGAAAACATAAATCATCCATAAGATCATAAATGTCAAGCATGGTATAAGCATCTAAAAGCTAGATATACTACTTATGATGTATGAAATGAAGTTTAAAAGCATGGACATGGGTTTTTATGCTAGATCTCTACTTCGCCCTACTTTTACATGCATAACTATGAAAACACTTCAACAAAAACTTCATCAGACACAAGATCTACTCTTGTGATGGCTCGATATTCATGTAGTAGCATTTTCTTGTCCCTAGCAAGTGCTTATGGGGACTTAGAGTGAAAACACTCATGAATAATCTTGCCATTACAAGATTAAATGGTAGAGAGGCTTAAGAATCATCACCTAAGGTTGGATTTAATGAAGAAATGAAGAAGAATGAAGCTTGTTTTTTGTGTGTGTGTGTGTTGGGGAAGGGCTCACGGCAACAAGGGGGATGGAGAGAGGATATTTGTGATTTTAGAACAAATGAAGTAAAATGAAAGAGAGAGAAAGTAAAAAACTATTTATATTAAGTGAAATTAGGGTTTGTTTGTGTTATAAAAAGAAGTAAAATAAAGCAAACTGGAGTCAAAGAGGAGAGGGGGGAGTGAGGAAGAGAGGGAGAGAGTTTGATTTTATTTGTTTTGTAATTTATGTAATAATATATCTTAAATTGTAATAATTCTTAAGAGACAAACTTTTCTTGGAAAAGAAAATAATGAAGTATTTGTAAGGGTGTAAGACTAGGGTATGAGTGTGTGTGTAGTACGTTGTATTTGTGAATAGTAATAATTAGTAGACAAGGCATTTACTTTACCAGTAATAAAGAAAATACGGGAAAAAGGCTATAATTATAATTTTTATAACCCGAAAAATTATAAAACGTATGTTTTTGAAATTCTTATAAAATTTTGGGTTCTAAAGAGTATTCCAGAATATTTTTCTGAGTTTCTCGTTCTGGGACTCGCTTTTTCATAATGGAGCTTAGGAAAGTCCGGAATATAAAATTTTTCGAAATCAAAACTTTTTATGGTTTGAAATATACTTTAAAGCAATAACCCACATTAAATTATTCTATAGAGGTTCTATTAAATTGAAATCGAAGAAAAGCCGGATCTAGGGTTCCTAGGTTGCTCATATTAATCTTGTTTAGGGTTTTTTGGTTTCCGATTTCTGAAGTTACTCGGTTACTAAGAAAACCGGGGTTTACAACCTTTCCACCTTAAAAAAAGTTTTGTCCTCAAAACTTGAATGGCTTACCTGATTCTTTAAACAGGTTTGGATACTTTTGCCGCATCTCACTGCTTCCCAAGTTGCTTCCTCGTGTGTATGATTTCTCCAGAGAACCTTACATACTTAATTTCCTTATTCCTTAATTTTTGTACCTTTTTATCCAAAATCTATACCGGGTGCTCCTCATAAGTGAGGTTTCTTTTAACAACACCAGTTCCAATTCTGTGACTTGATCCAGGTCGGCTACATGCTTGCGAAGAACCGAGACATGAAAAATATTGTGCACTCCGAAAGATTTGGTGGCAAGGCAAGGCGGTATGCCAACTGTCCTACCCATTCCAACACTTCAAATGGGACCAATATCCCGGGGGCTCAACTTTCCTTGTGAGCGAACTCGGTGAATACTTTTGATAGGACTTATCTTTAAATACACATGATCTCCCACTAGAAACTCAAGAATCCTTCTTTTTAAATTGCCCAACTCATTTGTCTATCTTGGGCTTCCTTCATCTGTTATTGGATACCCGAATCTTGTCGGCAGCATCTTCCACGAGATCGGGTCCAAGAAACATCTTCTCCACATCATCCCAAAACAACTGGGATCTACAATTACGTCCATATAAGGCCTCACAAGGCGGGCATTTTGATGGGTCGAAGTGGTAGCTATTTTGTTATAAGCAAACTCAACCAAAAGGTAAATGCACTTCTAACTTCCCTTGAACTTCCATCACATAGGCCCGAAGCATATCTTCCAAAAGTCTGGATTATTCTTTTGGACTGTCCATCAGTTTGCGGATGATAAGCTGTACTAAAATGCAACTTTGTTGCCAAACACTTTGCAAGCTCACCCAGAATTTAGACACAAAACCTTAGTCTCGATCCGTCACAATCTTGGCCGGTACTCCGTGTAAGTGTACTTTTTCTTCATGTAAAGCATCGCGCCAATTTATCCATGGAGAAAGTCATA
Organism: Combretum micranthum; assembly: GCA_024138025.1. Lineage (NCBI taxonomy): Eukaryota > Viridiplantae > Streptophyta > Magnoliopsida > Myrtales > Combretaceae > Combretum > Combretum micranthum. Next base: position 239,615 of record JAMXBD010001789.1, read on the forward strand.
TAATTGGCAAGAAATGTGCAGACTTAGTTAACCGATCCACCACAACCCATATGCATGGACCTGATGGTGTCCTTGGTAAACCACAAACAAATCCATGGAAATCTAGTCCCACTTCCATTTTGGTATAGGCAAGGGTTTTAACAATCCACTGGCCTTTGATGTTCTACTTTCACTTGTTGGCATGTTGGACACTTAATCACAAAATCTTCCAAATCACGTTTCATTCCATTCCACCAATAATGTCCTTTAAGATCTTGATACATCTTGGTTCCTCCTGGGTGTATTCGTATATCCAGAATTGTGTGCTTCGCTCATGATTTCTTTCTCATTTCTTCATCATCGGGCACACACAGTCGTCCTTTCATCCTTATCACTTCATCTTCATCTATTGTTAAATTCAGAATAATTCCCTTCCTGAACTACCTTCTTTTCCTTTGTAATCACTTCATCATAGCATGGGCCTCTTTAATCCTTCCACTAAAGTTGGTTCCAACATCAACTTTGCTTATTTCCTTCTCTAAGTTGCCAAACAAATTCAATGCTTAACTTCTCAAATTCTTTTATCAATTCTTTCTGGTCGTCAAAAGAGTTGCAAGTCACATGATTCTTACGACTCAAGGCATTGGCAACGCGTTCACCTTTCTCAAGCAGTAATTGATTCCTAAATCGTATTCCTTAATTAACTCCATCCATCTTCGCTGCCTCATGTTCAATTCTTTTTGGGTGAACAAAATGATCGGTGTAGATCTCACACCTTTGTCCATAAAGGTAATGTCTCCATATTTTCAAGCAAAGACAATCGCAGCTAGTTCCAAGTCATGCGTGGGATAATTTTGCTCATGTGGCCTTAGCTACCTTGAAGCATAGGCAATCACCGTCCCCTCTTGCATGAGAATGCATTCGAGACCATTTCTTGAAGCATCACTGTGTACCGTGTAGGGTTTTTCGGGGCTTGGCAAAACCAAGATCGGAGCAGAAACAAGTCTTTGTTTCAATTCTTGAAAGCTTTGATCCCGCTTTTCTATCCAAACAAACTTCTCATTCTTTTGCGTCAACTGAGTTAACGGCTTAGCTATCTTGGAAAAGTCTTGGACAAATTTCCTGTAATATCCAGCTAAACCCAAAAAGCCTCTTACTTCAGTTACGGTCTTAGGTAGTTTCCATTCCACCACAGATTTAATCTTCTCGGGGTCTACAGATATGCCCTCACCTGACACAACATGTCCCAAAAACGAGATCCTATCTAGCCAGAAGTCACACTTGGAAAACTTGGCATACAATTTATGTTCCCTTAGGGCTTGTAATGCCATGCGAAGGTGCTCTTCGTGTTGCTCTATCGTCTTCAAGTAAATCAAAATATCATCAATAAATACAATCACACACTTATCCAACAAGGGTTTATATACCCGATTCATCAAGTCCATAAAGGCAGCAGGAACATTTGTTAATCCAAAAGACATCACTAGGAACTCATAATGTCCATAACGAGTCCGAAAAGCACTCTTTGGCACATCCTGAGTCTGACTCTTAACTGATGATACCCTGATCGTAGGTCAATCCGTGAAAATACACTTGCTCCTTATAACTGATCAAAAAGGTCATCAATCTTGGAAGTGGATACTTATTCTTGATTGTAACTTTGTTCAACTCTCGATAATCAACACATAACCTCATTGATCCATCCTTTTTCTTAACAAATAGTACAGGTGCACCCTATGGCGACACACTTGGTCTTATGAATCCTTGGTCTAAGATTTCTTGCAATTGCCTTTGTAATTCTTTTAACTCAACAGGGGCCATACGGTAAGGTGCTTTGGATATCGGCTCAGTGTTCGTCACCAAGTCAATCTCTCTCTTAGGAGGCAAACCTGGTAGCTCATCCAGAAAGACATCGGAAAATTCCTTGACAACTGTTATATCCTCAATATTAGGTAATCCTCCCTCCTTTTCTGTTGCATTAAGAAAATTTTCACTTTCCGTCTCAACCTCTCCATCCATGATCAACTCAAGTGAGCCTAGATCTATTCCTCTTGAAGCTACGATCTCACCTATGAACTCAACATCCAATCCATTAACATCCTTAAAATTCACTTTCTTCTTTCGACAATCCATAACGGCTTTAGCAACAGCTAACCAACTCATACCCAAAATCACTTCATATCTACTCATCTCCAACACTATTAAATCATTCCTCGTACCATGTCCGTGAATCTCCATTGGACAATCCTTTAACATCTCATTTGTTGTCACAATGCTTCCAGTAGAGGTTTTAACACAAAAGTTAGGGGCAATAGTGACTATTGGTAAACCAACTTGTCTAGCCAATCTGGTGGTGATAAACGAGTGTGTGGCTCCCGTGTCAAACAAAGCATAGGCGGTCGCTTTAGCTACCCATATGTGTCCTGCGTCCAACACTTACTGATTACTAACTTCATACCATCCTAACTTACTTTCCTAACTTCATTAACTTAACTGAGCTTGTTTTTCTTTCCTTAAACTTGCATCTTAACAACTTAAAAACAGTAGATAAACAAGACAAAAAGTAGGAGATGTACCTGTAACAAGGCCGAAGTCCGGACCACTATCCTCCTTGAGAGTAGCCAATCCACAATCTTCATCTCCCATCTCCTCGCATACCCATTGTCCTTCGAGGTTATAGATCCTCATCCCGTGCATGGCTGACCCAGAGCGACTACCATTATTTCCACCGATCCCATTCTTGGGTCTTGCACTGCTGATCCTCCAAAAGATCTAGCTAAGGCATCCTTCCTCTATGGGCACTCATTGGCAAAGTGACCCTTTGCTTGCAGAAAAACCATATGGTGGTGGCCTTCTTTGGACAGTCAGTAATCTTGTGAGATGATTTTCCACAGAAATAACACTTATCCTTTAACTGTGGGCATCTCTTGGATAGTGATCCCCCTTACATTTCCAGCAACTAACACCTTTAGGGGTAAGCTGTCCCTCACTGGTGTTACTCTTAAAGCCATAAGACGACTTGAACTTCTTTTGAGAGAATCCAGATCCTGATCCCCCCATAAAACTTCCTTCCAAAAACCGAAGGCATCTTTTTTGCAGTCTTTCCTTTTCTCTTTTTAGCCCCTTCCACTATCCGGGCCCTTTCCACTAGCCCTCTGAAAGATCTAATATTAAATTCTTCCAGCCTCATCCTCAACTCCTCATCCAATCCGTTCAAGAAAACTTGTCTTTTCATCTCCTCGCTATACTTGTAAGAATCCGGAGCATATTGCAGTAACCTACTGAATTCAATTTCATATTGCTCCACTGTTCGGCCCCTCTGAGCAATGTGCAAGAAATCCGCATTAAACTAACCCGAAGACTTCCGGGGAAGTAAAACTCATGACGGAACCTTTCCCAAGTGACCGATGGCATGAGCTTTCTTTGCTTGGAGTCCCCAAAACTCTCGCATTGAGCCTAAGCATATAAGTGCCGTAATCAACTCTTAGGCAGTGCAATACCTCAAAAGCATTGAAGGATCGCTCTATCTGAGCTAACCAATCCTCAGCCTCATCCAGTCTTCCAAAAGCCCCTTCAAAATATCTATTACTCTTAATGAACTCAGGTAGGGAGCTCTTGTATGGCCTCATTGGTGGTGGAGAAGGCAAAGGCGCAGTATTAGAATGTGCACTTTCCCATGCCGGCATCCCTACAGAAGCTTGTGATGCCGGTGGTGGCGGAGCTGGAGTTGGTGCTTGTCCCGGTAGAGTTTGCCGAAGTGCTTCAAGCACTTGAGTCATTTGTGCCATTTGTCCAAGCATGGCTTGCATGGCTACCTGAGTAGCATCGATGGGAGGGTTTGGAGGTGGGGCAGCTTGTTGCCCTTCTTCCATATTTAATTGGTTGGAGGCGCTTTCCTCCTGACGTCTCTTTCTCCTACCATGGCTGTTGCAAATTTTATTTTGTCTAGTTAAGTAATCTTCTCAATATTTTATTAATGTTTTCAAACGAGAAAGCGGAAATAAAGGAGACTGTAGTAAGAGCAGAAAATAAAAGTGCAAAAAGGTAATCAGGAATATAAATAATAAAATCTTGAAATCATAAAACATAACTATAACTTTATAGAAATTTAAACAACACGTGCAAAAATCATCATAAACGAAATTGAAGTAAAATTTTGCGTTTTAAGCAACAACGAAATAGCCAACTTTTAACAATAACCATGCAATTCCGAGAACAATCAAGACAACATAAGCGGTATTCTATGGGGTTCTCATTGGGTCGCCTATGGATGTTTCGCGATGCTAAGCCGATTGCTTCCTAGTGGTTGCTATCTACAAGAGTTAAGAAATAGGATTCTAAGTCTCATACCATGGTCATTATCCTATATAAGTCACCCTTCTTAATTCTATTCTATCTTTTCTTTTTATCCCTCTTTAAGGCTATTTAGTTGTAGTTATGATTGTAAACTCTCAACCATGCTCTGATACCAACTTAAACTGTCAGGCCCCAAAGGGATACCCAAAACGCGACAGTCCACCACACACAATATTTAAACTTAAGTATGACATCTTTAGTCATCCCATAAGTTTACATATAGAGTGTAAGGTGTACTTGCATGATTTTTAGGATCACACTTTGAATCGAATAGTCTTAAGAAGGCACACAATAGCATTAAGAATAGAAATCACAACAAGATAAATAAGTTAGTCTTTACAAAAGTCAAGGGGGCATACCCCCGTCAAAATAATAATGGAAGTCCATCCATTCCAAATCCACATTACAAATACTAGGGTTTATATCAAGGAGATTTTCCTAGAAGTCCACGCCTCTAGTTAGGTCCCGACTTCTTCAAAAGCTCCTTCATCCAAAAGATAATCCTGTGAAAAGTGTTCTCTTGGAATAACCAAAAATAGGATACCACATCAAAACTATCGGGGTGTAAGCTACAGTCTTAGTGAGATCCATTTCCAAATATTTAATACTCAACAACAGTATATAACAGACAAGTTATTAGCAACTATATGAAATGCACAAACACATGAGCATACAATACATAAGACCATCCGGAAATCTTATGTTGAATGGATTTACGCCCTCCATTTGGGATTAGATGTTTCAGGCCCATACGACCAACATTTAAATTCTTCTCACTTCTTATTGTGGTTGATACAGGTGCCCAGCCGCCACTTTTAAATTTTACTGTGGTTAATACAGGTGCCTACCCACACACATTTTCAGTTCTAGCCTATATGCCATCATTCGAGTTTATAGGCCCCTCGTTGCCCAATTATTATGCCTTCTTCCCACAAAGGTATAATAACCTATACAATGTGACTCACTACGTGATATGCATGTACAGTTTATTCATATAATTGTGGCGTGTTAATTAAGTAGATTAAGTGCGATCATAGAGAATTTCAGACAATCCAAGTCCTATAGCTCATACAATGATTTTTTAAAAAGTCTCGTCTCGATATATTTATCATTCATTCAACCAAGATTAGATCACAAATCATCATAATTTTATCTTTCCTAATTCTAATGCCACTACGATTACAAGCACATACATGAGCACAACTATTTAAGAAATGAACTCACTCGGTCATGGAGAGAAATCCACTACTCGTAGTAGTCCTCGAAGAGTGGAAATCCGTCCTCCAAATCACCTAAGTACAAGGAATACCCGAAATGAGTATTCCTTATAAATTTCTAATAAGAAAACAATTCTAGCTACTAAGTTCATCAATTTTCGCATAAGTTAGAGTCCAAACTTCAAATGACCATAACTAACTTATTTTAACTCGGAAATGAGCATATAATATACCAATTTCTATCTATTTTGAAAGATCTATCTATCTTAACATTATTTCCAAGTTTTGAAAATAATCAGGTCACGAAATAAGCTGATCAATTCTGATTGGTCGAAAATTCCAATTCCAAAAAATGATTTCGTGAATGTTTGTGATGCTCCTAGCATATAAATCAACTATTTTATGTAATATTGATGATTTCCTATCATAAATGGCATGTTATGAACTTGATGCATGCATGCTCTTGACCTTATTTACTAAAAGGAAATTTAAGAAACTTTTTATTTGTAAAACTCCATGACTAATCACTTTCAAATGAACTAGTTTCTTAACTTTGACCATTCCATTTGTTTTGGAGTTATTTTATTAAGAAAATCAAATTATCCTTGTTTAAATTGAGTCTTCATCATATCTATTACTTAAGCCTTCTTTCTATATAAAATTTGCATCTTACCCTTTGTAAATATGTTTTCAAATAGGGTTTATTCAAAAATCCGAATTTTTAGAAATTAAATTCTTGAATGATTCTTTTGGGAAAAACTCGTTTAATGCATCAAAATTTAAGGCTTTAAGATACCTATTACTTAAGGACTCCATTTAATATATAAAACTTCTATTTTGAGCTTAGATGATAGGTGTTCTTATGACCTACATTCAAAATTACGAATTTCACATGTTGACTAATAACTCAAAATTTTCTATCTTGTTTCTACTCTTTGTTTTACACATTAATTTCATCAAAACTTATTTCAACTTATGAAAATCACTACTTAATGATACCTATTACCTATGTCCTTCATTTTTCACATAAAACATGAATTTTAAAGTCGATAAAAGGGTTTTTAAAATAGGGCTTTGAAATCATATGAATTTGTCTTTGAACATTTTAAACAAAAACTTTTCCTTTGTAAGTTTCTTGTTTTATTTGCCTAAGGATCTACCAACTACAACATCTATATACACAAAAGAAAGCCTTTATGAGCATTAATGCATGAAAACATAAATCATCCATAAGATCATAAATGTCAAGCATGGTATAGGCATCTAAAAGCTAGATCTACTGCTTATGATGTATGTAATGAAGTTTAAAAACATAGACATGGGTTTTTATGCTAGATCTCTACTTTGCCCTACTTTACATGCATAACATGAAAACACTTCAACAAAAACTTCATCAAACACAAGATCGACTCTTGTGATGGCTCGATTTTCATGTAGTAGCATTTTCTTATCCTAGCAATTGCTCATGGGGACTTAGAGTGAAAACGCTCATGAATAATCTTGCCATTACAAGATTAAATGGTAGAGAGGCTTAAGAATCATCACCTAAGGTTGGATTTAGTGAAGAAATGAGGAAGAATGAAGCTTGTTTTGTGTGTATGTGTTGGGGATACGGGCTTACGGCAATTGTAAGCCCCAGAAAATTTCAGTAAATAATTCCAAGATGAACTTCGAAAATAAACCCTAAAAATCACTCCAAATTAAAATTGAATTTTGACAAGTCCTAAATCACAAATGAATCCAAAAATTTCTTAATCATGAGAAAATGAAAATCCTAAAAAACATAAAATAAAATAAGAACCCAGTGGTCTTCAATTCCAAAACCACTACGTACGATAAATTCCATACGTGACTCGGATTTATAAAATCGGGTAATATAGATCCCAAAAACGAATTATTAAAGAGTAAATAACGATTAACTTTCAAAAATGAAACCCAATTCAAAATTTCCGAAAACGTTAAAAGATAATAAATACTTAGAAAATGGAAATATAAAATAAATTTCTCAAATTAAATACGTGGTATAAACATAAAATATCAGTTTCCAAATTGGCAAAGATTTGAACTGGAAAATCACCCGGAAACCCAAAGCGGAATACAATAATTAAGTCCGGCAATCTAGCGCCCCTAACCCTAGAGGCCGAGATGTAGTTTAAATATATAGAATAACTCATAGTAAAATAAGTTTGTTTAAAAATATCAGATTGGTAAATTTTTGACCTAATTCGAACCCGTTCGGATACAGACTTCGAAAAGCATATCTCGGGGCTCGAGATATAAAAAATATACCAATAGTACCGTTAGACTCATAATTTCATAAGATTTCTATAGACATCTCATTTTGACATTTTTTGTCAAAATAAATACTTAGTTTAATATATACATAATTGAATTTTGCAAATTATAAATGTTAAAGCTAGAAAAAAAATAATAAAAAATCAATTTAATAGAAATAAATATGATAGATGTAATATGGATAATTAATATAGTATAATGTAATTTTAAAATTCATAAAAAAAAAACATTGTTCATCGTCTTCTAGCTTTGGCCGCCGATGGGCCATGTTTGAGAGCTTTTTTGGCTCAGTTTTCGACCCGTTTTTTACAAACCAAGCACGTTTCTTAAAAATAGGCGCGGAGTAGTTTATATTGGTATAGAATTTAGTTATTTTCATCAAGTAGAAGGATTTAAAATTTGAATTTGAAAATTAAAAAAAACTCGTTTTTAGTTTCCTGAAAAAATGCAAAATTTGAGATTTTTGTTAATGACAGTTGTTTGACGTTTAAAATCATAATGGTAATGACAGCTATTTGTAATAATTGACCGTTTTTGACAACTAATTAATAGTTGTAATTCGTTTTTTTGGATTAAAATAAAAAGCCACAAATTTAGATCTATAAATAGAAGAAGAAAAAAACAAAAACGACACACAAAAACAAAGAAAAGAAAAATCAAACAAGTATTTGATATTCGGGAAGTTGAGAATTTCCATTGCCATAAGTTGATTATTGTCGAAAAACGTTAAACGATTATCGCCGGAGTAACCACGAATTCCGCTTCTATTTCTGGAGTTGTTGCCGTTGACCACTGTCCGTCTCCTATCGCCGTTGCCCGCCGGAAGTTCGCTACTGTTGAAGCCGTCGGAATTCCACTGCCCGCTTGCGGATTGATCCTTTCCCTTGCTTCCAGCCGAATTCAATTCCGCGCGCGTCCCCCACTGTCCAGAATTCGTCTCTGCAGGTGAGTTTCAATTTAATAATAATAATAATAATAATAAATAATAATAATAATAATAATAAATAGGAAAATAAAAAATAAGAAAAATGAAAATAATTAGTATATGATTATATTTTCAGAATTTGTTATGAATATATTGTGTTTTAAAAAAAAAATTTCAAAAATATGTTAAATTAGTATTAGTTTGAATCATGATAGTATAGTCATTATAATTAATTTTTTTGTCAATAAATGAAATTGTCTTGTTCTAAAAAATATTATTTTAGGGTTTATTTTTTTACATGATCGATCTTTCTATGATAGTGTATAATTCTTGCATCTTTTCTTTGTGATATCGTTTTGTAATATTATGATTTTGTCAAACTTTGAATAATGAGATCTTGCAAATATTTGACATAAAAATTATATTGATAACTTGATGAAAATCTTGATTTAGCTAAAGTTTGTTTATACCATGATTTTGAAATTATCTGATTTCATTATCAATATGCAATGTAATTAGAAACTTTGATATAATGTTAATATCATGTATGAAGTTTAGCTACGTTATTGAATATGCGTTCATCTTGTTAACATTGATATCTTTTATTAATGATGATATATTGATTTAATTAATGTGCTTGACAATTGCCATGATATATAATTTTAATCCATTATTCAAAATCTTTTTATCATTTAGAAAAATCAATTTTTATAAAATTGTTAAAACATAACTTGATAATCCTTTTTGCATTAATATAGTAATGATTTTGTTTTCTTGTGATAAAATTGATTCTTTTAGGTATGTGTTCATAGAATTACATTAAGATCTTATTATTGATAATATAACTATAATCATGCCCTAATCATAAGGAATATATGAATTTTTTTAGAGTTTTAGGTTTACAATATTTGAAATTGTGTGGTCATGTATGATGATAGTCATTAATATTCCTTTTATACCATGATATAGTGATGAACTTGATTGTAATAATATTGAATTTTATGATTTCACCATATATGAAACCACATTGAAATCTTGCCCTTCATAATATAATGTCAATGATATATAAATCTTGATTATACCATGATATTGCTTTGTTGAAATTAGTTTGTTAAATATTGATATTCCTTATAATATTTTTATTCTTGATGATATGTATGATCAATTGATATGCATGATATGTGGTTATGATTTCTTGTTCAAAATTTTTGTCACCTAGAAAAATCCGATTTTTCATAAAATTGCTAAAACCTAACTTGATAGATTTAGGGTTCATGTTAAAAGATATGTATTTTTCATAAAATTAACAAACTTAATGAACTTAAAGCGAAAAAGATTTCGAAAAATTTTAAAATTAACCAACAAACTAAATTTTTCTAAAAGAACTACGTGTGGTCTGATCCCAATTAGGGTACATAGGCACTTAAATGCGACTTAAAATATGTAAAAAATTATTTTTGTGAATTTATTTGATTTGTTTAGTTTAGAATATGTGAATATTGATAGAATTTGATAAGATTTGATTAATTTGAATATTTTGAGTTTTTAGATTATATATGATTATTGATGGAGTTTGATTAGTATTTTTGTGCATATTAGACATATATTTAGATTTGATAAATAGTTTAGATTTTGAAATTAGGGTTTAAAAGAAAGCAATTTAAAAGTGGAAAGTTAAAGTGGTAACCATTTAGGTTTTAATAGGTTAGCCCTCGAACTCAAGTTAATTTCTGGTTCTCGTTTTCAAAAAACGATTTTTCGCAGATCAATAGCAAAACCAAAATCAACCTACCCATTGGTTTTGGTTTGTTTTTCTCGACTTTAGTCGAGTGGCGACTCCAAAATATTTTTAAAATTAAAAATTTCCTTTAATTTTTAGTCGAGATTCGTATTGAATGGGTTAGGGTTTAGTACGAATCGGATTAAAGGAAATCGAAAAAACCAGGCTCGATAATTTCCAAATATATAAGTTATGAAATTTTTCGGGTTATAAAGTTACAGTTATGACCATTTATCGTATTTTCGTTATTACCAGTAATTGAGTAGTCTTTTGCACTATTCATTTTTATTTCATTACAAAATTTAAATTTTTCTTATAAAGCCTTATATTTTTAGATAAATATTTTATATGTTATAGAAAATTTTGTTTTTTTCTAAAATTTAGTTAGTTCGGGCTTTTACGGGATTAGATTCTGTTTAAGACCCGATACTAAAAATAAAATAAATTAATTTAATAATTGAAAAATAATTTAAAAATATTTTTATTTTCATAAAATAATTTTTTAGAATTTTTCGGGTTATAAAAATATTATTTATAGCCCATATTCACGTATTTTGATCTTACCGGTAACATATTTATTAAAATACTAAAATAATTCAAATAATTATTTAATTTTTAATTATGAAAAATCTGCTACAATTATTTGGAATAAATTTTCCAATTTTATTTTATTTTATTAATAAAGTACTTTTACAACCCATACCTTTAAGTACACCTTACACATATCACTTCCTTTTCACTTCAATCTTTCTACACATTAACCCACACTTCATGGCAGATTTTTGACCTTCTTTATGGCTGCCATTGTCCTTTATTTATTCCCATTTTGACTAAAAATATATAATTGAAGCCTTCTTCAAAAAGTTACATTACACATTAATTATACAATTCAATTTTAAGTCAAATTTCAACAAAACACTCTCTCTCTCTCCTCACAATTCCCATGCAGCATGTTCCATATTGCTGCCCTTGTTTTATTTTTTTTCCTTTCATTTAATACAATTCTATCTCCATTTAATGCCTCTTTATTATTTCCTTTCATTTCCTTTTTGAAACCCTCTCTCTTTTCTCTCTTTTTCCTCTCTTTCTTTCTTCTTATTGTTCATGTTTCTCTAATAAACAAGCCGCCCCCTTCTTCTTCCATGGCTTCCACACTTCATTTTTAAAGATTTTCTAAGCAAATCTTCATCCCAAAGCTCCATAGGTGATATAGGTAAAGTGTAATGAAGGTTTCATGCATCAAATGAACTTCCATAAGCTTAAAAGCTTAGGATGATGATGCCAAAAATGAAATCTTTCTCTTCTCATTTATTATCTTGTATTACAATTATTTTCTTGTTTAAAGTTGATTATATGGTAGATCTAACTTTCTATAGCTTTGATTTTTGTTTATGCCATAGATCTTGCTATTTAAGTTATATTCTTGTTATTACTTATGATTTATGCATATATTTCTCGTTCACATGTGTTCATGCTTTCAAAACTAGTTTAAAAGGCTAGATCTAGTTGTTTTAGGTTCATACATGCATTAGAGTTATGTTTTATGATCATGAACAACTTGTAATAGCATGATGATGGTAGGAAAGTTGTAAAACTCAAGATCTATTTTATTTTCAAAAATAACTTTTGAAAATTCGGATGAAAATGGAACCATATTTAGAAAAGTGGTTTTTCAACTTCAAAATGTGTATTTTTCATTTAAAATGAAGGGCTTAGGGTATAGATAACATAAGTGAATGTTTTTGATAAGTAAAGTTTAGATCTATGAATTTATAGTTCATTACCATGGGTTTGTTTTAGATCTATGTTCATATTATGTATAGATCTTAGATTTGAACTTGAACAAAATTTGTGAAATTCGTATTTTGGCAAGACCTCCATTTAAAAACCACTTTCCAAGTGTCAAAATGTAAATTTTACTTAAGAAAATGAAGGCTTAATATATTTATATCATCAAGACTTCTTTTTACAAGAATCTAAAGTGATTTTCAAAAATTATTTTCAAAATAAAAATTCTATTTTCAGATTTTGGCCAAGGCATATTTTAAAAACATGTTTTCCAACTCAAAAATGAAGTTTTTATTTAAGGAATGAAAGGTTCTTAAGATATGATATGTAAGGAATGGATTTTCATAAGCTTAGATAGATTTTATCAAAAGATATGATCAAAAATAAATTTTCTAAATTCGGATCTCAACCAAGACCAATTTTTAAAACCCATTTATCAACTCCAAAACTTATGTTTTATGTGAAAAATGAAGGGTATAGGTAATAGATATCCTTAAGGAATGATTTTTACAAGTTAAAATGAGTTTAGGCATGAGTAATGTGTAAAACAAGTAATGGAATTAAAATGGAAAATTTTGAGTTAGTGATCAAATTATCAAATTCGTAATTTGAGATGATGCATATATAATCACTTAGTATTTGAGCTCAAATTGCAAGTTTTATGTGTTAAATGAAGTCCTTAGGTAAGTGATATAGTAAAGTCTTAAATTTTAATGCATTAAACAAGTTTTTCCCGAAGGAATCATGCAAAAAGTGGATTTTCTAAAATTCGGATTTTTGAGTAAATCATATTGGAAAACATATTTGCAAAGTGTAAAATGCAAATTTTTGTGTAAGAATGAAGTCCTTAATAGTTATATATGCTTGAGCCTTAAATTTCTAAGTATAAAATGATTTTTACTTAAAGGAATCACTCAAAAACTAATTTTTGTAAAATTCGGATTATGGAAACATGTTTACAAAGTGCAAAATGGAAAATTTTATGTGAAATGAAAGTCATAAGTAATGGATATAATGAAGACTCAATTTTAACAAAATAATTATATTTTCTTAAGTAATAAATCCAAAACAAATGGAAATGATCAAAGTTAGGAAACTAGATTTTTCATAAGTAGTTATTATGGTCTTGCAAGATAAAAAGTTATAAAATTTCCTTTTAGCAAAATCATCAAGATCATGCATACATTAAACTCATCTATGTCATTCATGTTAGGAATCATTCATATTGCATGTATAGCTAATCTATATAGTAGAAACATTACAAATATTTACAAAACTATTTTTCGGAATCGGAAACGTTACTGATCGGATCTGATCCCTCTGTTCTGAGATCTAAATGTTTTCAAAACTTTAAAATAATATTAGAAATAGATAGATCTTTCGAAGTGGATAGAAATCGATATATAATTTGTGAGATTCCGAGTTAAAATGACCAAGTTATGGGGTTTAAGTTGGAATTTCCGCTTAGGACGAAAATTGCGAATTTGATAGGTTGTATAAGATAGTTTGGATTAGTTAAGTGATGAAATACTTATTAGAGTATTTCTTCCTTTTTAGGCGATCCCGGATTCGACAATTCCCTACCACGGATTACTTATACTAAGAGACCGGTGATCCAATGGCCGAGTGAGTATTACTTCCGATTTCATTTATTGTATGTGATTGTAACAATAGTTGCACTAGATATTTGGTAAAGATAAAATGGATATGCATGATGGGGACGAATGGGAACTATGTATGCTTGCTGTTGATATGAGGAATGGAATGTAAGAATATCGAAGCCGAGTGATTAACTATTGCTTGTATAGATGAATTAGAATTGATTGTCTGCGCGATTGATGATCACTTAAAAGAATTGGTATAATTGATTATTCGGAATGAAGATGAAATTGAACTCATTCATATACGATGGGGATGGAGCATTAGTATTTGTTGGTTTATCGTTGTACCTTAAACGATTTTATAGTTTATAGTTGCCCGTAAGCTGAAACGGTCTCGGTCGTACCGCAGGATTCGTTAATCTGCTAACCCGGGATGGAGGGCGTAAGTCCATCCACATATGATTTCCGGCAGGTTATATGTTTGTTGAATTCACGAGTTTAATGCATATCACTTGTCTGATAATCACTTGATTGTATGCCGTGTTTATAAATGTAATCCTGGAAGTTTTCACTCACTAAGTTAGTGTAGCTTATACCCCAATAGTTGTTTAAATGAACAGGTTATCTCAAGGATGCTAAGTGGGGACTGAGATGGTTGAAGTCGAGAATGACTTCAAGATTCCGGCAAGGACATAAGAATGTTTGAAGTATTAGCTAGGTTTTATTAGTTGCTTTTATAATAGAATCTTTTGATGAATTGTAATTGAAGTTTAATGAGTTGTATTTTGAAGAATAGTGAATTGTATTTCCTTCACATTGTTCTCAAGTTGTATCAACATAAAATGCATTACTCCGATGAGTCTCCTCCATGTGTTAGACGCCTTGTACATAGTATGGAAGCCTTCGCGTGACCAAGGTGGTCATTCTTAGGCTTTAATATTGTGTACGACGGACTGCCATGTTTAGGGTACCCTTCGGCGCATGACAGCAACAAGGGGAATGGAGAGAGGATTTTTGTGATTTTAGAACAAATGAAGTAAAATGAAAGAGAGAGAAAGTAAAAGACTATTTATATTAAGTGAAATTAGGGTTTGTTTGTATTATAAAAAGAAATAAAATAAAGAAAATTGGAGTCAAAGAGGGGAGGGGCGCCGGTTCAAGAGTGAGGAAGAGAGGGAGAGAGTTTGATTTTATTTGTTTTGTAATTTATGTAATAATATATCTTAAATTGTAATAATTCTTAGGAGACAAACTTTTCTTGGAAAAGAAAATGTAATGGAGTGTTTGTAAGGATGTAAGACTAGGGTATGGGTGTGTGTGTAGCAGGTTGTACTTGTGAATAGTAATAAATAGTAGACAAGACATTTACTTTATCGGTAATAAAAAAAATATGAGAAAAAGGCTATAACTGTAATTTTTATAACCCGAAAAATTATAAAACGTATATTTTTGAAGTCCTTATAAAATTTTGGTTCTAAAGAGTATTTCATAATTTTTTCTACGTTTTTAGTTCCAGGGCTTGCTTTTTTGTAATGGAGCTTGGGAAAGCTCAGAATATAAAATTTTTCGAAATAAAAACTTTTTATGATTTGAAATATACTTTAAAACAATTACCCGCATTAAATTATTCTATAGAGGTTCTTTTAAATTGAAATCAAAGAAAAGCCGGATCTAGGGTTCCTAGGTTGCTCATACTAATCCTGTTTAGGGTTTTGGTTTCCGATTTTCGAAGTTTACTTGGTTACTAAGAAAATCGGGGTTTACACATGTATAGTTTATTCATATAATTGTGACATGTTAATTATGTAGGTTAAGAGCAATCATGGCGAATTTTAGACAATTCACGTCTATGCTAGCTCATACAATAATTTTACAACAAGTCTCGCATAGATATACTTATCATTCATTCAACCAAGATTAGATCACAACTCATCACAATTTTATCTTTTCCTAATTCTAATGCAACTAGCTACAAGCACAAGCAAGGTAACAAAATAAGAGGAAAACTCACATGTCCAACGGACTCGGTCTTTTAACAGTAATAGTCGGGTGGCAACGAATCCTCGAAAGGAAAGACACCAAAGGAAAGAAATACCCAAATGAGTATTTCAACTCAAAACTAATCCATTCTATATCATACAAACTATCAAATTCGTAATTCTTGTCCTACACAAGAATTCAACTTAAAATAGCCATAACTTGGTCATTTTAACTCGGAATTTAGCAAATTATATACCGATTTCTATTACTTCGAAAGATCTATCTAATTATAATATCATATTTAAGTTTTGAAAACCTTTAAGCTTCGAAAAGATCTAATTAGTTCAGATCAGTAGCGAAAAAAATTTTAGAAAATTGATTTTGTGAAAGTTCATGAAGTTTCTATGTCCAAGGCAAGTATACATGCAACATGAACAAGTTACTATCATAAATGATATGTCATGAGATATATATATATATATATATACATGTTCTTGATGATATTGAATAAAATTAATTTTAGAAAACTTTTTCCTTGTAAGACTTTATAAAAAATCAACTTAGAAAGGCTACTCTTGTATTCTTGACAATCCCTACTTGTTTTTAGAAAAATTCCTTGATAAAATATATTTATTCTTGTTAAAATTAAGCCTTTATTATGTATATTCCCTAAGGCCTTTTTTTTCTCAATGATAATTCCCATTTTACACTTTGTAAACATGTTTTTAAATATGGTTCATCCCAAAATCCGAATTCTTAAAAATTGTTTTTATGGTGATTCCTTTAAGTAAACTCATTTGATACTTAGACACTTAAGTCTCAACCATACCTAGCCACTAAGGACTTCATTTCTTTAAATAAACTTCTATTTTGAGTTTGAAAAGTAAGTGTTTTCATGCCATTACTCTATTATTAAGAATTTCTTAAATGACAAACAACTCAAATTTTCCTACTTTATTCTTACTCCTTGTTCTACATTTTTTCTTAGAGAATCCCATCTCAATTTATAAAAATCATTACTTGATGATATCTATGACCTATACTCTTCATTTTTTATATTAAACACAAGTTTTAAAGTTGATAAAAGGGTTTTTAAGGCATGGTCTTGAAACCATCGAATTTCACAAAGTTAGGATAAAACTCAAATTTTATTTTTTGTAATCTCTTCTATTTTGAGAATCTCTATTAGTAGATCTAACATTTACTTATCAAAAACATCTCCTATTGATACCTATTCCATAAGCCTTTCATTTTTATAAACAAATCCTTCATTTTGGTGTTGAAAAATGGGTTTTTAAAATTGGTTTGGTTGAGATCCGAATTTACAAAATTTGTTTTTGGACATATCTTTTGATAAAATCCATCTAAACTTATGAAAATTCATCTCTTACATATCCTATCTTAAGAGCCTTCCATACTGTAACGCCCTAAACTAAGGCATTACAACCTGCCACGTGTCTCTCTTTTAAAAGAGACATGCAAAGGCTCTAAATCTCAATACCATAAAATATAAACATATAAAATTTTCATGAACCCACATTTAAGGGTACTCTAGAAGGAACAAAACCTGTGAAACCTGTAATTTATAAGTTTCAAATATCTCCTGTAATATAAACTAAATCCGAGTTGGCAAAACCAAAGCCAATAATAATCCAGAAAAGATCTAACTTCCAACTAAAAACATATAATCCTATTTAATAAACTATTACATAAAAACCAATACTTCAAATCCTCAAAAAGATAAATAATCAAAATATTTTATTAAAAATCTTGAAAAACTCAAGAAATCCTTTTTCATATGTCCTGTATAACATCTTTTCCTTATAGTATAGTCAGGCCACTATCGCCATCCCATGATCAAAATACAAGTCATAACCAGACAAATCATAAACAAATCTCCATCACCTGTACTAAAAAGAAAGGGATGAGCGAAAATGCCCAGTACGCTAGTCCACAAACAATATGCAAATGCACAAAAACATGTATAGATACGTGCAACTAACTAAATGCAAACAACAGGATTATTATCTTCATTAAGCCTGTAAACAATATAGTTGAATCATAGATTTCTGATCCAAACTTGGAGTTACTCAGACTCTTGAAAGAACAGATGTCGAAAATAAATAATTATATACATATATTGGTGAATGGGTATCCCAAACACGCGGTCATACTGCAATAAACCTGTATCTACAGAATATCTCCAAGTGCAACTCCACTAGAGACAACAACACACAAGGATCATTAGGGTGCTTCAGTATCACTGTTTGCTAGGTCTTTACTGGTTAAAGCAATGACATCCAGAAAAAAAAAATTAAGCCAAATAGAATTAAGTTCATTTATATATCTGTTCATACATGAACAATCAGAAAACTAAACCTGCAAGCAAATACAAAAACAAGGAAAGGTCGTACTTTTCTAATTCCAAGAACAATCTCTCCAAATCACAAATTCTTAAAAACAATAAGAAATCTCCCAATCTCTTGTCAAGAAATCACAACTGCAGAATCTCTTCGATCAATTCCCTAGAAAACCTAAATCTCCAAAAACCCTAATTGTATAAATCAACAAATACAAACAAATCCATCATTCTAATTCGATCTTTTAATGAATATGTGATTTAGAGGATGAAAACTTACTTTGATTTGACTCTAAATCCAGAAAATTGCCAAAGACCATAAAGAAACCATAACCCTAGAACATCCTCAATCATGAACGAACAAAACCCTAAATCAGAAATCATTTCGATGAAATCTACATATGTAATTAAGGGATTTAATTACCTTGAATGGATCTCAAATTCCTAATCGTTCTCTCGAGATTCAGATCTGATCTATAATCTTCCTTAAACACCCACTCTTCAGATCTCCAAGAAAATTAGAACCATTTCTCCAATTCTTCTTAAAAACAAAAGAAAATCCTAAGGTAATTCATAGATTGAAATACTTTAAAGGAAAGATATGATTTGATTACCTGAATCCGATCTTCTAAGATCTCCTTTGACCAATAGAATCAAATCTCCAAACACGATATGTTGTTTTCCAATTCTATCACAAATTCAATAATCAAACCTTAAGAAATCTAATAATCCATAATATCTTTAAAAAAAAAAAGTGATTCAGTTACCTGATCTATACTTTTGAATCCTTTGGCAGCTATAAACTCTCAAAGGATAAGAATCTAGGTTTAGGGTTTTGTTGGAGAAAAGACAAAGAAAGAATATATAGGGATTTGTGACTTTTGATCTTCTGTCATGTGTCTATCATGTGACCAAAATTGTATTAAAATTAGATTTTTGTTGACAAAGAAAGAATATATAAGCCGGCGGTTTTCAACTGTCTTAAATGTACTCCAAATCTCTTAAGGTTTTGACTGAGGAATGATGTAACAAACTCGTAGGTTAAGGGTATATTTATAAAGGTATGTTGTTTAGGAAAAACCCTAGGTTCATATCCAATTTAGGCTGCCAAAATCCATTCTCAATCAAGTTTTTTGCCATGTGAACACAATAAAATTATATTTCAACTTTGACCATAAAACCTTCTTATTTAATATCCTTTGACTCTTTGACCTTCTTAATAATCCCTCTTATATACTTTAGGATTGACCATAAAAACGCTCTTATTTTATATCAAATGACAAATTTGTCCTTTCTAATTTATTTATCTTTATTTACACATACCTTGAATAAAAACTTCATTTTTGAGTTGGAAACATGTTTTTAAGTTATGTCTTTGTCTAGATTCGAAAATAAAATTTGTTTGGAAAAATAATCTTTGAAAATCACCTTTGAACCATATAAAATGAAGTATTGATTATATATAGCCATTAAGCCTTCATTATTTCAAGTGAAACTTCCATTTTGACATTTGGAAAGTGGTTTTTAAATGTGGGTCGTGCCTAGACACGAATTTCACCATTTTTGCTTAAGTTCAAAACCAAGATCTACATCTACTATGAACATAAATATAGAAGAAATCCATGGTAGTAAACTATAAACTCATAGATCTAAATTTTATAGAAGATCATTCATTTATGATATCTATTCCCTAAGCCCTTCATTTTAAATGAAAAATACACATTTTAAAGTTGAAAATAACTTTTCTAAATATGGTTCCTTTTTTATCCGAATTTTCAAAAATAATTTTTTTGTTGAAACTAAAATAGATCTTGAGCGTTCTAATACTTTCCTACTGCCATTAAGCTAGTACAAGTTATTTAAGAACATAAAACAAAAGTCTAATATATTTATGAACTTAAAACAACTATATCTAGTTTACTATACTAGTTATAAATGCATGAACACTATGATGGTTATGTGAATATGAATAGATGATGAACATATGCACAAATCATTAACAATATAACATAACTTAATAATAAAACAAGATACTGGCAAAATACTCAATAACAAGATCTATAACATTATGATGGCAAGGATCTCAGTTTAAGTATTTCCACATCCCTAGCTTGAAGCTCATGGGGATTTTTGTGTGGAATTACACATGAATGAACTTGCCATTACATGTATTTAAGGTAACAAGGTGTAGAACTATTACTTATTAGATGTTTGGATCAAGAAACTTGAAGAAAAATATGTGAATGTGTGTGTGTATGTGTGTTCGGTTTTGAGAGAGGGAGAGGAAGAGAGAAAGAAATTTTTTTGCAAAAGTTTAGCTTTGTGAAAAGTGAGAAAGTGACAGGAAGTTGGTATAAAAGAGTATATATAGACTTGTGGATTAGGGTTCGTGTAATAAAAGAAAATAAAATAAAACAAATTGGAGAGACAGAAAGATGGGGGGAGTTGCACCGATTTCATGGAGAAGGAGAAAAAGTGGAGTTGTGTTGTGTAAATTTTGGAATTAAATAAGTAATTTAAATGATAAAACTTATATTGGAAAAGTAAATTGTAAGAAAAATGATGAAATTGTAAGAGTAGAATGTAAGGATGTAAGAAATAGGTTATGGGTAGTTGTACTTGTGAATAGTGTAGAAGAAATCAAAAAGTAGATTAGACATTTAAAGTACCGATAGTAATTGTCACGCTCAGAGGGTACCCTAAACATGGCAGTCTGCCGTATATAATATTAAAGCTAATGAATGACAACCTTAGCCATGCAGCAGCTTCGATATCACATGCAAGGCGTGCTTCCAAGATAGTAGGAGACTCGCAGGGTTATCACATTTAAGTAGATAATAAAAACATGCAAGAACTTATATAAATAAACATGGAATATTCATTTGGATAATAATATCTTACAACTTCTTGGGGTTCCCCGTCTCAAATAGTCTTGGTTAACTAAACCATCAACAAAATATACATAACTATAACATAAGCCTACTATAGAGATTTTCTTAGAAGTCTATGTTCAAAACAAATACATATAACTTCTCCAAAAAACTCCTAATAGCTTTGGCTCTACCTGGCATACGGGGCTCCTCAGTGCCAACCATAGATAATCATATTATATCAAAAAGCTATAGGGGTATAAGCAAAAACTTAGCTTAGTGAGATAATTCCTTCTACAAAACATTTCCATATATCAAAAAGTATTTAAACAATCATATGAGAATGCACCAATACATGAGCAAACAAAATACATAAGATTAACCGGAAATCATGTGTAGCATGGATTTTATGCCCTCCATGTTGGGGTTGGGAGGTTACAGGCCCATACGACCATCAATATTTGCAGATTTGCTGGCTCCTATAGCCCATATAGACTTTCAGCTCCTACTAGTCACCACTAAAACTTCCTCGTTTCCCACACGTAGAATAGTAGTGAAATAAATGTGACTCACAAATATGATATGCATTAATCTTTTTCAATAAGGTTAGTCATCATTGTTAAGTTCAAGTTAAAGGTGATCAAATCAATATTCATCATATCATTGCAAGAAATCGTAAATTATTAATCAATTCTCTTTCGATATTCTTAACTTATATTCAACCCAATCATAACTCCAAATCACACAACAATTGTTCATTTATCTTTCCTTATTTTCTAGTGCTACTACTTAAAGAACAAAAAGGAAATGTAACTTAGTAAAGGCTTAACCCACTCCATCGGTAGCTCTTAATCGAAGTAGTCTTCCGGGAAAGTGATCTCGGTTCTTCTTCACCTAAACAAGATGAAAATACCTACAATGAGTCTTTCATAGAATTTCTATCTTTGAAAATTCTAAATCTATCTTAAATCGCAGTAAAATTGGATTAGAGGAAATTCCAACTTAAAATTGCCATAACTTACTCATTTTAACTTAGAATTTCGCATATTACATACCATTTTCTACCTACTCGAAAAGATCTATCTATTTCTAAAACTTTTTATATCAAACTAAGTCATTTGGGTTATGAAATAGTGGTGACGAGATTCACCACGAATTTTCACAAAACTTGAATTCCTTCTTTTAACAAAACTTATATAAAAGAGATATGTATTATAATAGTTTGTAAAACCTTTGAAATGTATTTACTTATATTTATTGACTCATATCAAATGTATAAAATTAATGAAGTTGTCTCAAACCATAAATTTTTGGTAAAAGTGCAGTCTCCTAAAGAAAAGTGAAACTTTTGAAAATTCCTCTTATTTTTGCTAGAGAACATTTCAAGTTATGAGTAAATTTCCTTTCCTTAGTCCTTCAAATTTTAAAAGATGATTTATTTTCTTAGTTTCTAATATTTCCTGAAAATAACAACAATTCTATCTTCATAGAAATAATTTCCTTGTTTCTTAAAATTATTCTATTTTCATGAAAGGATTTTCTTATTTGTCAAACTAGTATTAATGAAAAAGTGGAGTTTAGTAAAGCTTTTGTTTTACTTAAGAATTTCTTCCCATGTTATGTATGTATTGTAAAATTTTCCTATGGACTCCTCTAAATTTCTTAGAAACGTTTGTTAAGGTAAAATCATTGGTTTTTACGAAAATTATTCCCTACTTTTAGTTTTAGAGAAAAATTTCTATTTTAAGAAAACTTTTCCTTATTTATTTTATTGAGACAAAATCATTATGTTCATACATGAATATGAATCATAAAGCTATAAAAACATAAGGAAACATAATAACTTAAAGAAATAAGCTAGTAAAGAAATAAATCAAGTATTGGAACCTTAGCTTCATCAAGGTATCCTAGGACTAAGAAAAGACTAGTCCAAAAAAGAAAAAGAAAATGTTTTGACTTGATGAGGACAAGTGTAAGACTAGAAAGACTAGTCTTAAAAACAACATAAAAGTAAACATAATAACTTAAAGAATCTGTCACGCCCCATAGGGTATCCTAAACGTAACAGTCCTCCACATGCCATACAAGATTCCCGAATTAAAACCTTAGTCCTTCGAGAGTCTTATATAGATGTAAGGCGTACCTTTACGATAATAGAATACAAGTCCGAATGGAGGTAAAAGCTTAACTTGGCATACCTTAGCAGTA
This sequence comes from Combretum micranthum, assembly GCA_024138025.1. Taxonomy (NCBI): domain Eukaryota; kingdom Viridiplantae; phylum Streptophyta; class Magnoliopsida; order Myrtales; family Combretaceae; genus Combretum; species Combretum micranthum. The sequence goes on from JAMXBD010001789.1 coordinate 262,973, forward strand.
GGATATAACTCATCAGACATACATAAATATTACATTTACTAAGGGGCATTCCCCACAAAAGAATAGTTGATGGCCTTATACAGTCATCCAAAGTCTTAAAAGTTTCCTATGGAAGTCTAAACAGAAATTCAACTTCTAAGGGAAACTCCTAGCTCCTGTACCTGTACAGCCGAGTCACGCTGCCTAAGCCACAAATGGGGTAGCTGCAAAAGGAAGGAATTGTAGGGACGTAAGCTAACTAGCTTAGTGAGTGTAATATTCCACAATAACATTCATGTCACAACAATTCAACCAAGTGATTAAGCAAGCAAGTGAATGCACCAACCCCATGAGTTCAACAAACATATGACCAGCTGGAAATCATATGTGGATGGACTTGCGCCCTCCATCCCGGGTTAGCAGATTAACGAATACTACGGTACTAACTTTATACCGTTTATGATTCACGGTCAACCTACTAATTTTATATCGTTTATGGATCACGATTAACTTACCAATTTTATATCATTTATGGATCACGATTAACCTACCAATGCTAATGCTCCTTCCCATTATGATATGCATATGTCAAATTTGGCATTAGTCCGAATAGTTGATTAAGTCATTTTATTTAGGCGATCGAACTGTTGGGAATTTTCGATCCAAATCTGAATCGTGCAGCGGAAAATCATTTTTTTTTTTTAAATTCTCAATCGGATCCAAGCGCTCCAATTAAATCAGAAAGAAAAGCGAATCGTATACCTTTTTGTCTTGATGATGGGATCAAAGGAGATGCAGATTACACCAACTCCCTTTACCGGTATCCACACGAATGAATTGGATTCGTGTGTGCTAGCACGTCGAAAAAGTTTCGACCTTTGGGAATCCCTCACACTCTCTTTCTAGGTTACGAAATTTCTTTCTAAATGACGGCCAGCGTCAGATGATTGAAAAATTAACCTAGTGGAGAATATATATAGTGATATATATAAGGGTTATGTCTCTTTAAATTACCCTGATATATATAAGGGTTATGTCTCTTTAAATTACCCTAAACAAATTAGGGTTTATGTAGAAAGACATATATATCCTTATTATCCGAATTTATTTATTTGTTAATTTTAATCTAATTAAAATCGACAAATAAATAATTAATCAATTCCCAATACGATTATCGAAGATCCATTTTATTCATTCTTTGTGTGTGACCCTGTAGGTTCACTTAAAATTGGTAGTAGCTCTTAAACATTCTTTTAGGACTACAAGACATAATTGGTCTCTAGCAAGACATTATGTCTACCCAATTTTAGTGAAGATCGATGATCCGACTTTACCTACTAACAGTTAGTCATTCAGTCCTTTTGTTACACGATATCTTATAATCAAACATAAGGTGTGGATCAAAACACTCTTATATTGTCTAATTACTTATTTCTTGAATCTAGAGTTTAAGTGACTTAAACAAATGATATTGATAACTCTTTATCAATTCATTCGAGCATGGCCATGCATTTCTCAGTCTTACTCATCAAGAGGCCTGATAGATATCTCTCTCAAATTAATGAGATGAACAAATCCCTTTACTAACACTCACATTCCTCTATATAACATATTGCATGCCCAAGTTTATTCTTACAATTATCCGATTAAAGATGATGAAGAGATGAATCAAAACATGGAAACTGCTATATAGGAATCCATGGTGCCATTAGGTCAAAGGACTAAAACAACATTGTAAATAAGAATACTTATTGCATTGATCCATACAGTATTCTTATAGTTGGTCAATCCAATACAATACACTCCTGTTTGTATCTATGTGCTAAATTGATATCCCATATCCATGATCAGTAAAACTTGATCATCATACAGCAATCATACTAGTCTTAATTCATTATCATTCCACATAATGAGTGACTAGGGATAATTTAGAATAAAGTTATAATTCAGCTTATGGTTCTACTATTAAAGTCACATACTTTAACGACATAAGGTATAACTAAATATTCAAGGAATAATATTACCAAAGTAAATAGGCCAAAAATAACTTTGATAATTAAAATGACTTGATAACAAACATACAAATCATAAAGAATCCATATGGCCTAGGGCACATCACTAGCACGAACAATTTCTCAAACAATCCATCATAACTAACTACACAACCAGAATTTATCACCCGATTTCGATATTCTTATTTTAAGTTCTCACATCATCATCAACATACAATTTCCCATATTCCCCATCATTCATGTTCCATTCATTTGGCCAACATACTAGTGTACTAATTAACAAGCACATATATAAATGAATCGGGAAGAGAAACTCACTCCGCCATAGGTTCGCCTGTCTTCTAGTAATAATAGTCCGGAGGCAAAGATTCAACGTCCTCGGGTTCACCTAATCACATAAGAAATACCCTAATAAGTATTCTACCATCTTAGGATACTAAAACTCTAAGAAAACTTAGTGAAATCGAAATTCGCATCATTTTTGAATTCCCGATTTAAAATGGCCATAACTTGGTGGTTTTAAGTTGGAATTTTGCAAATTTTATATCGATTTCTATCTACTTCGAAAGAGCTTTCTAAATATGAAGTTTAAATCAAGTTTTGAAAATATCTAAGCCTCGGGAATGAAGGATCAGATCTGTACAGCGGTTATATTGATTCCGAAAATGTGGTTTTCGTGAATGCACTTGAGATTCCTAGGTACAAAATGAAACTAAATGCCATAGTAATGATTTTCCCTATCATGAATGTCATGATATGAACTCTAATGAGTTTAAGTTCTTACAAAATTTAGATTTAAAGAACTTACGTAACCTTTTTATAAAGAAACCATTCCATACCATTACTTAACTAATAGTTTTACTACACTTGGTCACACTTATATATTCCAAGGATTTTTCTTAGGAAATTCCTACTTATTTTAAGGAAAATTTGACTCTTATATTAAATATATCCTAGGGCCTTTATTTCTTTAATAAAATCTTCATTTATAACTTTTTAAGTGAGTCTTACACTAGGGTGGTTCCAAAAATCCGAATTTAGAAAATTTCATTTTCAAGTTGGTTCTTTTAAGAAAAATGCATTTTATACTTAGAACTTTAATTATTTATTTTACCTATACCCTAAAGACTTCATTTATTTAAGAAAATACCATTTTTGAAGTTGGAAAACTAGTGTTTTCTAACCATCTATCCATTATTACGAATTTGGCTTTCAAGACTTTCACTCAAAACTTCTATTAGACTTCATCATCTTGTTTTAAATATTTTCTTTAGTAAAACTCCTTTAAACTCATGAAAAACATCATCAAACATTATCTATTACCTATAGGCTTCATTTTTCTTGTAAAATACATGTTTAGAAGTTGGTAAAAGGGTTCTTCAACTAGGTTTCTCAAGTCATCCGAATTTACACTAGCTCATTTCTTGAAAAGTGTTTTCCTTTTTGGTTTCATTAACTCATTTACCTATAGATCTATATGCTAGCAAAGTGATTTACTAAGGAAAAAAGCATTGAAGACCATTAATGCACGTAAACTCAAAATAATAATGAGATCTTAAATGCCTACATGAACATGAGTAGTAAAATGGTAGATCTACTATATCAAATGCTTAAATAGGTTTTGAAAACATAAAAACTATATTTTTATAAAAGATCTTTTGTTAAAAACACTTTTTGATGAAAAATCATAAAGCTTATGGCATGAAAGTTCCTTTAAATGCTAGATTCACTTTGTGATGGTTTGGTATTCTTGTATTGATATTTCCTAGTCCCTAGCACAAGATCATGGGGACCTTTGGTTGGAAATATCCAAGAATATCCTTGCCATTACAAGGATCTAAGGATATATAAAGCAAGATTCATTTACTTAAGGTAAAATAGAAGACAAAAGGAGAAGAAACAAGTTGTGTGTGTGTGGGCATCAAAGCTCACGGCAAGGAGTGTGGAGGGGGAGAGGATTTTGAGAGCTTTTTACCTTTTGGAAATTTTGAAAAAGTGAAGAATGAAGTGAGAGAAAGAAAGTGTAGCTTATATATAAAACGAAACTAGGTTAAATGGGACTAAAATAATTTTAAAAAATTGCAAAATGGAGCTTGTTTGGGGGGGGGGGGGGGGGGGGCGCTTTGTGTGGTGTTCATGCTGGCCAAAAAAAAAATTTTGAAGGGGGAGTGGAAAATTTGATTTTCTTTGATTGATTTGTCTTGATAGCTTTCTACATCACATGTCATAAATTGTAGTAATAAATAAGAGACAAAAGTCTTTGGAAAATGAAGTGATTGAGTGATGGTAAGGGTTGCAAATATAGGGTGTACAAATGAGTAGTTATAGGTTGTACTTGTGAATAGTAAGAATAGTAATCAAGACAACTTAATTACTCGTAGTAAGAAAAATACGAATAAGAAGGCTATAACTGTGTTTTTCATAAGCCGAAAAATTATGAAATTTATATTTTTGAAATCCTTATTTTATTTCGGTTTAAAAGAGTATTCACAAGTAAATTTTTGAAATTCTAGTTCCGGGGCACGCTTTTCTATATGGGTCTCGGGATGACCCGGAATCAAAATTTTCTTAAAATCTGATCTTTTCTTGGTTTGAAATATAATCAAGAACTATATTCAAAATTAAATTTTCTTATAAAAGTTTCTTAATTGGAAACCGAGGAAAAGCCGGATTTAGGGTTCCTAGTTCTCACTCCAGACTTAAGCTATTTCGGTTTAGGGTTTTGGTTTCCAGTTCTTGAGTTATCTTGGCTACTTGGAAAAGCAGGGTTTATAGAATCTAGATTCGGCAATCCCGTGTTCTTAAACCCTAGAAAACGAAATTGAGATAATTGTGGAATATGATTCATAATAATATAGGAAAACTTAAAAATATCAATTTTAGAATTTTTCGATAACTAAAAATATCAGATATAGGCTGTTTACGCGTATTTTCTTTACTACCGGTATTTTAATTGTCTAGTTTACTATTCATAGTAGTTTTCTACTATTCATCTATCTCTACTTTTTCTCATACTCTATTCTTACACACTACCATACTTATACCTTACAATTTACCTTCCCCATACAACTTTAATCTCATCACACTTTACATATTACTTCTTTTTATTTCAAAATAACAAATTTAATCAATTTTTGTCTCTCTTTCATAGCCTTGCCGTCCACTCCCTCCTCTCGTCACTCTCAATTTGTTTTCTTTTTCAATTTATATCATGCCCCAACGGGTACCCTAAACGTGACAGTCGGTCACACTCAATATTAAAGCTTAAGTATGACAACCTTAGCCAATCCCAAAAGCTTTTATGTTAAGTGTAAGGCGTAGTTTCACAACTTTAGAGAACCATATATGGAATTATGAAGCTTAAGGAGATATGAAAACATATTAAGAAAAAGGATTCATAATAAATATTTATTCATAGCAATGGTTTTACAAACTTAGGGACATTTCCCAAGATTACTTATTCTATTACAAGACATTTATACATTATCTCTAATTCTAAACTTCATCTTAGAATTCCTTTTTATCTAAAAGAAATTACCTGCCCGCAGGGTCCTTGTGGCATTAACCATAAGTAGGGAAACTACAAAAGATATCTATAGCGGTATAAACTAATAGGCTTAGTGAGAACTATTTCCATAAATAACATCTTCTAACGAGATTTCAAACAAGTTGTTTAAACAATCAAATGTAATGCAACATATATGTGAGCAAACAAGCATATAGTTTTCCAAGAACTATATGTTGAATGGATTTGCACCCTCCATTCGGGGTTTGGTGATACTTAACCTCAAAACAAGTAGTTTTAATTAAAATGTTTTATGCTCACGAGAACTCATCGCCAAGCATTCCGAATCTACTTGATTTGACCTTACTTTCGGATCATTCGCCAAGCATTTCCCTTAAGCCGCCAAGCAATCGCTTTCGAATCTTCCGCCAAGTGTTGCTTTCGACATGAGCTTACTATCCTTCTCACCCAAGGATAATAACCCAAAATGCAATGTGACTCACTTCGTGGTATGCATGAATTCATTTATTTATAAAGTCATAGCATAATTATTTTTGAATTTAAGGCGATGAAAGAATTTCATACCAATCAAATGTTATCCTAAAAACAAACATTTAAAACAATTCCGGCTCCGATATTCTTAAAATTCTTTCAAAGAATTATTTTGCATACACATCGGTTTATCTTTTCCTAATTCTAATGCAACTAATTTACAAGCACAACAAGTATAGCATTTAATGGAAATAAACTCACGATGCCATGTCGACTATTCCTCTAGGCGAATGAGTCGTTCACACACTCCACTTAATCGTAATAATCTTCGGGATAAAGGAATCCTTCCTCGGGGTCACCTAGCCAAAGAAAATACCCACAATGAGTATTCCTTGATATTTTCTTGAATTTTGACAAGACAATGTCAAAAGAACGTTAAAGTTCATATAAAGGGATGTTCCAACTTAAAATGGTCATAACTTAGTCATTTTAACTCAGAATTGCGCATATAATATATCGATTTCTACCTACTCGAAAAGATCTACCCATTTCAAAAATTATTTTCATCAAACAAAGCCATATAGGCTCCGAAACAGTTGTGATAAAATTCACCACGGATTTTTCCAACACAAAATAACTTTGGTTCAAGAAAAAAATTTGTTTGATAAATACTTAGTTATCTATATAGTTAAAAATTTCTCTTTTTATGACTACTTAGCTCATATTCGTTCATGCTCAAGTGTTTTGTTGTCCATTTATTTTACTTAAGTAAAACCATGTCGGTTTTGGAGTTGTTTTAAGAAAATAAGAATTTCATGTTTGTAAACTCCTTGAAATAACTATTTTGTTTCTTTTTATTTTACAAAAGTTTTATATTGGCTTATGTATATATATCCAAGTAACTTTTTGAAAATAAATTTTTCTTCCTTCTAAGTTTTCTACACTAATACTATTTTAGAGCTTTTAGAAAATACACTATTATCCCTATTCACTTTTTTTGTACAAATTCTTTTGTCTATTTGTTTGGAAAAATCTTTATTTGAAAATTCCTCATTCTTTCCTCATATCTTATGTTTTTTATAGAATCATCCATGCATAAAAATTTATTTTCTTGATAAAAACAAAGCGGAACAATATGTGACCTAAGAACTTTTTATAGTAAAGTAGTTTCTAAAATTTTAGTGGTTTCTTCTTGTAACTTGAAAAGAAATAATTTTATTTTTGTTTTCAAACCATAGATTTTCTTCTTTGCATAAACTTATTTCTAAGTGTAAAAAATTTCTTTTTGTCAATTTATTTTTATAACTTGAAACTTTGGACAACAATTTAAATGAACATGAACTATGAGAAAATAATAGCAAGTAAAATAACATAAGTAATTAAGTCAAGTATTGGAGTCTTAGCTTTTTCAAGGTTCCCGAGACTAAGAAGTAGACTAGTCCCAAAATAAAATAAAATGAAAGAAAGAAAGAAAGAAAGAAAAACTTGTTTTGACTTGATGAGGACAAGTCTAAGACTAGAGACTAGTCTTAAAATAACAAGGAATAAGTAAATAAATTGCAAGTGAGCTTATATGCTCTAAAGGATATGTCTATATATATATAGATAATAATATTTAAATATAGTAGCAATAATATGAACAAAAATAATAACATGAACATAAATAGATTTTTCATGAACAAGAACAATACATGAACATAATGTAGCTTCCATAACTTGTAGTCTTTGGAAACTCACACTATGGTCATGTAATGTTACATGACATAAGGAAGAAGAAAATAGTATGAAGTGGTTACCTAAAGAAGACTTTGGTAGTAGTATGTGTTTGGGTTTTTGTTGTAGGTAGAAGTTGTTGTGGAATTATTTTGAGAGTTTTGGGATGGTATTTTGAGAGAGTTTTGAGAGGAGAATTTGAGAGAGTTTTGGTAAGAATTTGTGGGTAGTGAATGTGTGAAAGATGTGAAAGAGGAGGGGGTATTTATAGGAAAATGTGGAGGGATTTTTGTGCGATTAAAATAAATAAAAATTGAAACAAAATTGAGAAGATGGAGAGAGGGGGGGCACCGGCCATATTGATGAGAGGGGGAGAGATTTTATTTTATTTTTTATTTTTGTTAAATAAAAATGTAATATATAAGGTAGATGTGAAATAAAGTTATGGGAAAGTAAAAAGTAAGGATTATAGGTTATGGAGTGTGTAAGAATAGGTGTAGAAAAAGTAGAGATAAAAGAATAGTGTAGAATAGTAATGAATAGTGTAATGTAAAGTAGATATGACTAATAAAGTACCGGTAAGAAAATAAGCATATATTAGCTATATCTATCATTTTTAGCTATAGAAAATTACGAAATTAATATTTTTGAAAACCTTATATTTTTACGAGTGTAACGGTGTATTCGGAATATTTTTACTATTCCGGGTCCCAGACATGTTTTTCGAGAATTGTGTCCGATCGGGTCCAAAGGATACCCGAAATTCGCAAAACTAATATTTTTACATAACCTATAGCTATTACGAACTATTTTGGCTAATTATTCTAACTTCGTTTTCTAGCGCTAAAGAAAACGGCAATACCGGACTTAACCGATTACGATAAACTAGGGTTTTGTTGATCTTTAGGGTTCCGTTTGACTTCCGGTTTAGGGTTTTATGCTAAACCGATTCTAAAAATTTAGGGGTTTATAATTTATTTAATTACATCTAATTTCGGCTCCAAAATTCTATAAATACCCCATTCCTTCTTCATTCTTTCGCACAATTCATTTCCGACTAAAACTCTCCCAAAATCACTCCGTAAAATTTCTCTTTCAAAATCTCTCTCAAGTTCTCTCTTTCTCCATAAAACCAATTCCCACATATTACTACAAACCATTCCATTCTTCTTCAACAAACACATAACCTTGGGTAAAAGTTTCTTTTACATATTCATCATGTTCATACAACTTAACATGAGTTTAGTGTATGTTTCTCAGACTCATGAGAGTTAAAGAAGCAACAATATATTCATGTTTCTATTTTTTTTTCATTATGTTGTTATTATTATTGTTATTATTGTTTCTAATCTAACTTATATAAAGTATTATGTATATTATGTATATATATTTATTTAGAGTATATAAGCTCATTTGTTGTTTATTTATTTTTATGTCTTGCAATTTATTTATTTAATTGTTTTATGCAAATTATTAAGACTAGTCTTTCTAGTCTTAGACTTGTCCATATCAAGTCAAAACAATTTTCTTTTTTTGCTTTTCTTTTCTTTTGGGACTAGTCTATTCTTAGTCTCGGGATATCTTGATGAAGCTAAGGTTCCCAATACTTGACTTTATTATTATGCTCTTATTTTATTATGTTGTTTTTATTACATTTCTCATAGTTACATATTTTCATTCATGCATGAACATGTTGATATTGTCTCAACCATAATGAAAATGAGTTTTCTTAAGTAATAAAAATAAGAACTCTCTTTAAAAATAAATTTTGTCATATATGGAATAATTTTTCCATAAGAACTTAAAGTTTTATCTTAACAAATATTTTCTAAGATTAGATAAGTTTAGCTCAAGTTTGAGTAATAACACTATATGTGATTTTATCAAGAAATACATAAAGTAAAGTTATTACAAACTCTCTTTTCAAACCAATAAAATAAGAAAGTTTCTTTAAAACTTAATTCCTTGTTTAACCAAAAGTTTTCCTAAACTCATTTATCAAGTTTTCTACCAACACTCTAAAATACTAAAGTCTAGATAAGTTTTTCAAAATTAACTTATAAGATCATTGATATTATTCTTTTAAAGTGGATCTAACTTTAGAAAAGCTTTATAACACATAACCAAGAAATATTTAGAAAACTACATTTTCTAGCCATTAGAAATAAAGTTGTAGGAATTTTAAAAAATTAAAACTACTTTTGAAAATTTAAGAAATAGAGTTAAAAAAAGGAGGTGCTCACTTATAGTAAATTAAGAGATTTTCCTAACAAAACTAATTTCTTTCAAAGTCTTAGCTTTTCTCACTTTTAAGACATTTTGTTTTACAAAATCATTATTGAGACAATATCACTAAATTCATGCATATGGTTTAGGTCTATATATATGTACTCAAAGGATTTTTCAATCATACAAATATCTTTATTTTTGTACAAAAGCTCTTGAATGAAGAAAAGTTTGAAACTTAAGTTTTGAAATTGGAATTTTCGTATCAAATCTGTACGTTACTATTCTGAGACACAAATAACTTCTTTTGATAAAAATAACATTAGAAATAGATAGATCTTTTCGAGTAGGTAGAAATCGGTATATAATATGGGAAATTCCGAGTTAAAATGAGCAAGTTATGGCCATTTTAAGTTAAGATTTCCATTCATACGATTTTTGACGAATTTAATAAGATAGAATTATAGAGTTTGAATAGATCTTGGATGAAATACTCATGTCGGGTATTTCTTTTGTTTAGGTGTCGAGGACCAAGATATTCTCTTCCCCGAGGATTACTTCGACTCCTAGAAGAACGCTATGAACGAGTGAGTTTCCTTTACATTTATGTATTCGCGCATGTGCTTGTAGAATAGAGCACTAGATGTTAGGAAAAGATAAAATTGATATGCATGCGGGTTATCATGGGAATTATGTATGTGAATCGTTGTGTGCGATCAATGAACAATAAGTATATCGGAACTCGATTTGTGGTTGATATAAATGTTTCTATGTATGTATTGTTATGTACGCGAATATTGCTTAATCACTTTTTAAATGATTTAATGTCATATTGAAATCCCCATATAATAAATTGCTCATGCATATCACTTAAAATATCATTTCAAAATTTTGCTACTACTCCTCAGCGTGGGACTGGAAAGGTAAGCTGCCTTGCTACAATCTTGAGAGTTTAGGACGTTCGAGGAATACGATCTCAAGTTGTAGCCAAGCCGAATCGATCGCTTTGGGTGAGGAAAGCCCATCAACTAGTAGTACGATTCGTTTGAACCCCAAGACACGCGCAACTTTAAGGAGGTCGTTTGGGACCCAGTTCAAAGCATTTCCTAACCATCGATGGAGAGGTAAATCCATCATACACAAAACCGGATAGTCGTATGTAATGTTTGATCATATGGTTGTTGCATTTCATATGCTTGATTAATAAACTTGGTTGATTGCTTGTTATGAGTACTTTTACGCAAGGAATATCTCACTAAGCAAGTTATGCTTAGACCCTATAGACTTTTGATATTGCAGGATGTCTTTTTGCATCCGAGACCATCTTGATCCTCGGGTAGAATCCTCATTTTGGGAAGCTTTTGGAGAAATTCTGTTTTGAAGTCTAAGAGTAGATTTCTTCTAAAATCTCTAGCTTTTGTTATTTGTCTTAGTAAAACCATGTTGTTATGGAATTATCAGGGGAATGGCCCTTAGAAGTTGTAAGACTTTATATTTCAATGAATTATATTAAGTGTTATTTTGCATGTTCCGCTGCCAATATCTTAAAATGCATTAGTCTCCCTTTGATGTGAATGTACGCCTTGTACCGATATGGAAGCTTTCGAGTGATTGAGGTAATCATTCTTAAGTTTTAATATTGTGTACGACGGGCTGTCACGTTTAAGGTACCCGTTAGGGGCGTAACAGTGTGCTAACCAACCCTTTGCCTCATCTGTTTTTTTTTTTTTTTTTTTTTACAAAAGCTCCGTTGAAATACTGGTTACACTTTATGAAGCATGGTAAGAGGCTTTGGTGGAATTGCGGCAATGGTGGCTCGTCTTGCATCATTTCTTGCGCATGTCTTATAGGTATAGATGTTGAACTGGCTTGAGTCTGTTGCATGTAATTTCTTATCTGTCTAGTAAGCCATTCAATCTCGATTGAAGCATATTCCCCTTGGTTAGGTAGTTTAGGTATCGTTCGGTTCTTAGGTCCTAAAGGAGTCATGACGGGTTCTTGTTGTGGTTGTGTATGTCTCCTACTGTTTTATTAAGCTTGGGCGAAAATTCTAAATCTTTTATCACATCTTAAGGCGTTAAAAGAGACTTAAAGAAACTTATCGGAAATATAGAACATAGAAATGAGGAAACAAAAACATACATAAGAAATATTGAAATTCCACTAAAATCAAAACCAATAAGAGGAACTTCATAATATTCAAAACGAAATACATTAAATCAAGAGAAGATGTAAGTCTTCCATTACAAAAGTTCAAAGAAAGGATGCAAAACATACATTGGAGTCAATTCATGGACTAGATGATAAACCACAACATTGGTTTATATTTTCAAAACATCTTTGTTCTTTTCAAAAAGTTATTTGTTCTTAATGCTCAGTACGAGATCTATTGCTATTTCTAGGAGATTGACTTCTTCCAAGCAAGGGCAGCTATCTACTTGTTAATCCTTTTGGAGGCATCTACTCGCCCGGTGTCCCAGCTGTTTGCAGATGAAGCACTTTAGGGTTTTCTTCCTTGGACAGTCCATACTCTCATGCTCGGGATACCCATAGAGGTAACACTTTGCCTTCAACTATAGGCATGGTTTTAGATAATGGCCTTCCTTGCACTTCTAGCAATGGATCTGACGCCTCTTAAAAGGTTCATTATTAATAGATAGGCTAGTTGTCTTAGACCTCCTGACTTTGGAGCTTGAACTAGCCATAGAAGAAGGAGTATTAATTCCTTGCATTATCACTTGGTGGGGTCCTTCTGTCATGCCCCAAAGTGTGCCCTACACGTGACAATCCGCCACACTCAACATTTAAACTCAAATAAGACAACCTTAGTCTTTCCATGAGTTTGAACATCGGGTGTAAGGCTCGGTCTCAACATTTATAGACCATACTTTGCTTCATAGTAGCTTAAGGAGATATACATAGCAGCAAGAATGTAAATCATGACCGTCTTACAGAGAGTTATTCTATTACATGAACTAGGGGGCATACCCCCGATAACAATGCTAAGAATTCTTAAGCTCACAAAATTCCTTATATTATCCTTCGGACACTGGTTCCAGGAAACAGGATTAGAAATTCATTTCTATTTTTAGGTCCCGGCCTTAACAAAAGCTCCTCAACCTCTAAGAGCTGTACCTGATGTCCTCGGGTCCTCGGAGATAGCCAAATGTATTCATGCTGCAACAGGAAACTATTGGGGTATAAGCTACACTAGCTGAGTGAGTGAAAGCTTCCGAATCACAATTAATACAAACATTCAAGCAAGTAATTAATCAACCAAGTGAAATGCATCAAACGAGTAGTTCAACAAACATATGACCAGTCGGAAATCATATGTGGATGGACTTGCGCCCCCATCGGGTTAGCAGATTTATGAATCCTGCGGTACGACGTTGTTTAAGCTCACGGTCAACTGAACAACATTTCGTTTTATGGATCATGATTAACCAACATATATTCGTTTTATGGATCACGATTAACCAACATATATTCGTTTTATGGATCACGAAAAACCAACAAATGCTAATGCTCCATCCCCATCGTGATATGAATGAGTTCAATTATAATTGAGGTCCAATAATAGATTAATTCGATTCTTTTAGGTGGCCAAGCAATGCTCGCAGACAATCAATTCTAACTCATCTCTACACAAACAATAACTTATCACCCGGTTTCGATATTCCTTAAGTTCAATTTCGCATGTCAACAACAGACAATCATAATTCCCATCTAACCCCATCATACATAATCATTCTTTTTTTTTTATCTTTACCTAGCAACTAGTGCGGCTATCATTACAATCATAAGCAATAATTGAAATCGGAAGAGGAACTCACTCGGCCATGGTACGCCGGTCTCTTAATAACGGTGGTCGGGTGATACGGTATCGTTGTGCTCGGGATCACCTACCAAAGAAGAATAGCCTAATAAGAATTTCATCACTCAACTAATTCAAGCTATGCATCTAAACTAATCAAAGTCGTGATTCTTGCTACTTGCGGAAGTTCCAACTTAAAACGGCCATAACTTGGTCATTTTAACTCGAATTTAGCAAATTTTATATCGATTCCTATCTACTTGGAAAGATCTATCTATTTCTAATATTATTTTCAAGTTTTGAATATATTAAGGCCACAGAACAGAAGGGTCAGATCTGTACTGTAACGTTTCCATTTCCGAAAAATTGTTTCGCATTTAGTAAAAACGTTTTAGTCGATAACTCATGCATAGATGGAATATGAATGAATTCCTAGTATGAATGTCATGTAATGAGTTCAATATATGCATGATCTTGATGATTTTTGATAATGAACTCTTAAGAACTCCTAATCATTACAAGACTTCACATTAGCCATTTCCTAAAATCCATTCTTTCCAAATCTTTGCAACTTCTAGTATTTTAGGATCCTATTCCTAGAATTTACTTGTTATCTAACTAAAAACAAGTCTTTATCATCTATACCATCCAAGACCTCCATTTAAGCATAAAAACTCACATTTTTCACTTTGTAAATATGTTTTTAAACAAGCTTTTCACAAAAATCCGAATTTTGAAAATTTCATTTCTTGCATTTTCCTATGAGAAAACTTGTTTAATGCACCAAAATTTGAAGCTTCATTATATCTATTGTCTAAGGACTCTATTTGACTCATAAAACATGCAATTTAAGCTTGGACACTAGGTGTTTATGTAGGCATTCTTTCAAAATACGAATTTAACATACTAATCACTATCTCAAGATTTTTCATTCTAACTCCACTACTTGTTTTACATTTTACTCATGCCCAAACTCATTTAAACTTATGAAAATCATTCCTTAAGGGTATCTATTACATATACCTTCCATTTCTTGTGCAAAATATGAGTTTTAAAGTGGTTTCAAGGGTTTTTAAAATGGGTTTCAAAAATCATCCGAATTTCATAAAACATTCCTAGTAAAAATCTTTTCTTTTTCAAGTTTCTTACTTCCTATACATGAAGATCTACCATCTAACACATCTATATACATGCAAGACTAAGCCTTTATGATCATTAGTGCATGGAAGCTCAAGATATCCACATGAACATAAATGTAGATGAAGGCATGAATGTCTAAACACTAGATCTACCATATATAGTGCATGAATCATGAGTTTCATGGCATGAACATAACTTTCTATGCTAGATCTCTACTTTACATGCATGAGCAAGATGATATTCCAACAAAAACTCTTTTAAACACTAGATCCACTTCTTGTGATGGCTTGAGATTCTTGTATTAGTGTTTTCATGTCCATAGCATATGCTCATTGGGATTAAAGGTGGAAAACACCTAAGAATGGTCTTGCCATTACAAGATTTGGTAACAACAAAGCTTAAAATCATCACATATATGGAGATTTGGAGTAGAAAAGAAGATGAAATGGAGTTGTGAAGGTGAGTGTGTGTGTGTGTGCTTGTCACGGCAACATGGAGAAGAGGAAGAGAGGTTTTCAACCTTTTACAAATTTTGAAAGAGTGAAAAATGAGAAGAGAGAGAGAATATAAGCTTATATAATGAGTGGATTAGGGTTTTAGTTGAATAAAATGAGTAAAATAAAACAAAAATGAGGGAAATTGGGAGGGGGTGCGCCGGCATTGTGTAAGGGAGGAAGAGAGAAGTTTTGAATTTTTGATATAATGTGTAATTTATGTAATAAATGTAATAATTGTAATATTTAATTAGGAAACAAAATTTCTTGGAAAAGAAAATTGTAATGAGTAGTTGTAAGGATGTAAGAATAGGGTATGGGTAGTGTGTAGTGTAGGTTGTACTTGTGAATAGTAGACAAGACATTTACTTTACCGGTTGTAAAGAAAATACGGGAAAAGGCTATAACTGTAATTTTTATAGCCCGGAAAATTATAAAATTGATATTTTTGAAATCCTCATAAAATTACGGCTCTAATGAATATTCTGGAATATTTTTCTGAGTTGGTGGTCCCGGGCATGTTTTTCCGTAATTGAGCTCGAGAAGGCCCGGAATTGAAAAATTCCCGAATTTAAAACTTTCTAAGGTTTAAAAATATACTATAAAACAATAATTTGTATTCATTTACTTTATAAAATTTCTTTTGGTATAAAACCGAAGGAAAGCCGGATCTAGGGTTTCTAAGCTTGAATTAGACTAATATAGGGTTTCGCTCTCCGGTTTTCGAAGTTTATTCGATTACTAGGAAGCTAGAGTATATGTAAGCCCGAAAATTTCAGTAAATAATTTCAAGATGAACTTCGAAAATAAACCCTAAAAATCACTCCAAATTAAAACCGAAGTTCAATAAGTCCTACTTCACGAACGAATTCAGAAACTTCTTAATCTTGAGAAAATGAAAATCTTTAAACAATAAAATAAGAACTCGGTGGTCTTCAAATTCAAAACCACGACGTACGAAAAATTCCATATTTAACTCCGACTTATAAAAATGGGTAATATAAAGCTCAAAAACAAATTATTAAAAAGCAAATAACGATTGACTTTCGAAAATATAACTCAATTCAAGAATTCCGAAAACATTAAGAGATATTAAATACTACAAAAATAAAATTTAAAATAAATTTCTCAAATTAAATATGTTGTATAAACATAAATATCAGTTTCCAAATTGGCAAAGGTCTAAACTGAAAATCACCTGGAAACCCTAACCGGAATACAATGGTGTAAGTCCGCCAATCTAGCGTCCCCTAACCCTAGTAGCCGAGATGTAGTTTAAATATGCAGAATAACTCATAGTAATATGAGATTGTTTAAAAATATCAGATTGGTAAATTTTTGACCTATTTCGAACCGTTCGGATACAGATTTCGAAAAGCATGTCCCGGGGCTCGAGATATAAAAATATACTAATAGTACCGTTAGACTCGTAATTTCATAAGATTTCTAAATATATCAATTATATAATTTTTCGGTTATAAAAGTTACGGTTATAACCTTTTTATCTTATTTCCATTATTACCGGTAATTTATTAGTCTTTTGCACTATTCATTTTTATTTCATTACAAAATTCTATTATTCTTATAAAGTCTTATATTCTTAGATAAATATTTTATATGTTATAGAAAATTTTGTTTTTCTAAAATTTAGTTCGTTTCGGGCCTTTACGGGATCAGATTCTGTTTAAGACCCGATACTAAAAATAAAATAAAATAATTTAATATTTGAAAAATATTTTTATTTTCATAAAATAATTTTCTTAGAATTTTTCGGGTTATAAAAATATTATTTATAGCCCATATTCGCGTATTTTGATCATACCGATAACATATTTGTTAAAATACTAAAATAATTCAAATAATTATTTAATTTTTAATTATGGAAAATCTTCTACAGATTATTGGAATAATTTTTCTAATTTTATTTTATTGTTTTATTTTATTAAAAAATACCTTTACAACCCATACCTTCAAGTACACCTTACACATATCACTTCCTTTTCACTTCAATCTTTCTACACAATATTCCATACTTCATGGCAGATTTTTTTCCCCTCTTTATGGCTGCCATTGTCCTTTATCTACTCCATTTTGACCAATTTAATTATATTCTACTCCTTCTTAAGAAAGTTACATAATACATTTATTACACAGATCAATTTCAAGTCAAAATTCAAACAAATTTCTCTCTCCTCCCTCCTCCTAATTCATGTGCAGCATTCCAAATTGGCTGCCCATGTTTTATTTTTTTTCTCTCATTTATTACAATTAAAACACTCATTTTCTCTCACTCCTTCATTTATTCACTTTCCCTCTTTCATTCTTTACCTTTCCTCTCTCTATTTCATCTCTTTTCTTCTTCTTCTTGTTCTTGTTTCTTCAAGAACCAAGCTGCCCCCACATCTTCCATTAGCTTCCATCCATATTTCTTGAAGATTTCTAAGCAAATCTTCATCTCAAAGCCTCCATAGGTGATATAGGTAAAGTGTAATGAAGGTTTCATGCATCAAATGACCTTCCATAAGCTTAAAAGCTTAGGATGACGATGCCAATAATGAAACACCCTTTCTCTACTTTTATTATCTTGTATTTCAATTATTTTCTTGTTTAAAGTTGATATATTTTGTAGATCTAAATTTTTGTAGCTTTGATTTTTGTTTATGCCATGGATCTTGTTATTTAAGTTGTTATTTTTGTTATTTCTTATGATTTATGCATAGATCTATCATCTACATGTTCATCTTAGTGTTTATGCATTTAAAACTAGTTTAGAAAACTAGATCTAGAGTTTTGAGTTCATAAAATGCATTAGAGTTGTTTTTATGTTCATGAGCATCTTGTGATAGCATGGTGATGGCAGGAAATTTGTAGGAAACTCAAGATCTATTTTATTTGCAACAAAAACAACTTTTGAAAATTCGGATGAAAATGGAACCATATTTAGAAAAGTGGTTTTTCAACTTCAAAACGTATATTTTTCATTTAAAATGAAGGGCTTAGGGTATAGATAACATAAATGAGTAATTTTGATGAGCAAAGTTTAGATCTATGATTAAAGTTTATTTTCATGGTTTCATTTATATATATGTTCATATTATGTATAGATCTTAGATTTGAACTTGAACAAAAGTAGTGAAATTCGTATTTTGCAAGACCAATATGTAAAAACCATTTTCCAAGTGTCAAAATGTAATTTTTACTTAAGAAAATGAAGGCTTAATATATGTACATCATCAAGACTTCTTTTTACAAGAATCAAAAGTGATTTTCAAAAGTTATTTTCAAAATAAAAAGTCTATTTTCGGATTTTGGCCAAGGCCTATTTTAAAAACATGTTTACCAACTCAAAAATGAAGTTTTTATTTAAGAAATGAAGGGCTCTTAGGATAGGATATGTAAGGAATGGATTTTCATGAGCTTAGATAGATTTTATCAAAAGATATAACCAAAAATGAATTTTGTAAATTCGGATCCCAACCAAGACCAATTTTTAGAACCAATGTATCAACTCCAAAACTCATGTTTATGTGAAAAATGAAGTATATAGGTGATAGATACATTAAGCAATGATTTTTACAAGTTAAAATGAGTTTAGGCATGAGTAATGTGTAAAACAAGTAGTGGAATTAAAATGGAAAATTTTGAGATAGTAATCAAATTGTCAAATTCGTAATTTGAGATGAGGCATATGTAATCACTTAGTATTTGAGCTCAAATTGCAAGTTTATGTGCTAAGTGAAGTCCTTAGATTAATGATTGAGCCCTAATTTTCTAACTATCAAATGATTTTACTTAAAGAAATCACTCAAAACATTACTTACAAAAAAATTCGGATTTTGGAATGGACAATTTTAAATACATGTTTACAAAGTGTAAAATGGAAATTTTTATATAGAAATGAAGGTCATAAGTAATATATAATGAAGACTCAATTTTAACAAAAATAATTATATTTTCTTAAGTAATAAATCCAAAACAAATGAAAATGATCAAAGTTAGAAACTAGACTTTTCATAGTAAATTGTTATGGTCTTGTAAAAAAAAGTTATAAAATTTCCTTTTAGCAAAAGTCATTAAGATCACGCCTACATTAAGCTCATCTCATGTCATTCATGTTAGGAAATCATTCATAATGTTGTATAGCTAATCTATAAATAGAAACATTGCAAACATTACAAAACTAATTTTCGGAAATTGAAATTGTTGCTGCCCTAATCTGATCCGAATTTTGAAGCTTCAAAGTTTTCAGAACTTGAAAATAATATTACAAATAGATAGATCTTCGAAGTAGATATAAATCAATATAATATTTGCGAGATTCCGAGTTAAAATGACCAAGTTATGGCGTTTAAAGTTGGAATTCCCGCTTTGGACGAGAATTACGAATTTGATAGTTCGTATAAGATCGTTAGATTAGTTTGAGTTGAAATACTTATTAGGGTATTTCTTCTTTTTAGGAGATCTGAGATCGACGATCCCTGCACCGAATTATTATTACTAGAATACCTTCACGCCCAAGGGTACCCAAACTGGCAGTCCGCCGTACACAATATAAAGCCTAAGAATGACCACTCAGTCCACGCGAAGGCTTCCATACTATGTACAAGGCGTCTAACACATGGAGGAGACTCATCGAGTAATGCATTTATGTTGATACAACTTAAGAACAATGCAAGGGAAATTCAATTCACATCTTCAAAATACAACTCATTAACTTCAATTACAATTCATCAAAAGATTCTACTACATAAACTATTACAAGGCAAATAGGAAAACCTAGCTAATAACTTCACACATTCTTATGTCTTGCCGGAACCCCGAATTCATACCGGCTCCAACCAATTCAGTCCCACTTTGCATTCTTGAGATAACCTGTTCATTTAAACAACTATAGGGTATAAGCACACTAAGTTAGTGAGTGAAAACTTCCAGGATTACATTATAACACGTCATACAATCAAGTGATTAGTCAGACAAGTGGATTATGCATCAAACTCGTGAAACTCAACAAACATATGCCTGCCGAAATCATATGGGATGGACTTGCGCCCTCCATCCTGGGTTAGCAGATTAACGAATCCTGCGGTACGACCGAGACCGTTTCAGCTTACGGACAAAATGAACTATAAAATCGTTTAAGGTACAACGATAAACCGACAAATGCTAATGCTCTATCCCCATCGTGTATGAATGAGTTCAATTTCATCTTTAATTCGAAATAATCAATTAATACCAATTCTTTTAAGTGATCGGTCAATAATCGCAGACAATCAATTCTAATTCATCTATACAGGCAATAGTTAATCACTCGGCTTCGATATTCTTACATTCCATTTCCATATCAACAACAAGCATACATCTTTCCCATTCGTCCCCATCATGCATATCCATTTATCTTTACCAAATACCTAGTGCAACATTATTACAATCACATACAATAAATGAAATCGAAGTAATACTCACTCGGCCATTGGATCACCGGTCTCTTAGTACAACTAGTCCGGTGGTAGGGGAATCGTCGTTCTTGGGTCACCTAAGAAGGAAGAAATACCCTAATATTATTTCATCACTTAACTAGTCCAAGCTATCTCATACAAACTATCAAATTTGTAATTCTCGTCCTAAGCGGGAATTCCAACTTAAAACGGCCATAACTTGGTCATTTTAACTCGGAATCTCACAAATTATATATCGATTTATATCTACTTTGAAAGATCTATCTATTTCTAATTTTATTTCAAGTTTTGAAAACATTTAGTTTCTCGGAAAAGAGGATCAGATCTGATCAGTAACGGTTTTCCGATTCCGAAAAATAGTTTTTGTAAATGTTTAATGTTTCTACTATGTAGATTAGCTATACATGCAATATGAATGATTTCCTAACATGAATGACATGAGATGAGTTTAATGTATGCATGATCTTGATGATTTTTGCTAAAAGGAAATTTTATAACTTTTTATCTTGCAAGACCATAATAACAACTACTTATGAAAAATCTAGTTTTCTAACTTTGATTATTTCCATTTGTTTTGCATTTTATACTTAAGAAAATATAATTATTTTTGTTAAAATTGAGTCTTCATTGTATCTATTACTTATGACTTTCATTTCTTCATAAAAATTTCCATTTTGCACTTTGTAAACATGTTTTCAAGTGGGGTTGATTCCAAAATCCGAATTTTACAAAAATTAGTTTTGAGTGATTCCTTTAAGTAAAAAAAAAAATCATTGATACTTA
The DNA here is from genome assembly GCA_024138025.1 of Combretum micranthum. NCBI lineage: Eukaryota > Viridiplantae > Streptophyta > Magnoliopsida > Myrtales > Combretaceae > Combretum > Combretum micranthum. The sequence continues at coordinate 284,590 of JAMXBD010001789.1, forward strand.
GAAATTAAGGCTCAACCATATATAACTACTAAGGGCTTCATTCTTACACAAAATTTGCATTTTACGCTTGCAAATATGTTTCCAATATGATCTACTCAAAATCCGAATTTTAGAAAAAATTTTTGCATGATTCCTTTGGGAAAAACTTGTTTAATGCATTAAAATTTAAGCTTCACTATATCAATTACTTAAGGACTTCATTTAATACATAAAACATCCATTTTGAGCTTGAATACTAGGTGTTCTTATGGCCTTCATTCAAAATTACGAATTTCATAAATTGACTACTAACTTAAAATTTTCCATTTAATTCCATTACGTGTTTTATACATTACTCATGCCTAAACTCATTTTAACTTGTAAAAATCATTGCTCAATGATATCTATTACCTATACTTCATTTTTCACATAAAAACATGAGTTTTGGGGTTGATACATGGGTTCTAAAATTGGTCTTGGTTGGGATCCGAATTTAGAAAATTTATTTTGGTCATATCTTTTGATTAAATCTATCTAAGCTCATGAAAATCCATTCCTTACATATCCTATCCTAAGAGCCTTTCATTTCTTAAATAAAAACTTCATTTTTGAGTTGGAAAACATGTTTTTGCACTAGGCCTTGGCCAAAATCCGAGAATAGAACTTTGTTTTGAAAATTAATCTTTGAAAATCATCTTTGAACCATATAAAATGAAGTCTTGATGCTATAATATATTAAGCCTTCATTTTCTTATGTAAAAATTACATTTTGACACTTGAAAAGTAGTTTTTAAATATGGGTCTTACCAAAACGAATTTCACAATTTTGTTTGAGTTCATAACTAAGATCTATAACTTACTATGAACATAACATAAAACAAATGCATGTAAAAGTTATAAACATCATGGATCTAAACTTCATTTATCAAAATCTTTCATTATGGTATCTATACCCTAAGCCCTTACATTTTAAATGAAAAATATACATTTTGAAGTTGAAAAACCACTTTCTAAATATGGTTCCATTTTCATCCGAATTTTCAAAATTGATTTTTGTTGAAAACAAAATAGATCTGGCCTTCCTACAACTTTCCTACCATCATCAAGCTATAGCAAGTTGTTAATGATCTAAACAAAGATCTAATGCATCTATGAACTCAAAACTTTAGATCTAGTATTCTAAACTAGTTTTACATGCATGAATCACTAAGATAGACATGTGAATGCTAGATCTATGCATAAATCATAAGGAATAACAAAAATAACAACTTAAATAACAAGATCTATGGCATAAACAAAAATCAAAGCCATAAAAAGTTAGATCTACAAAAATAATAACTTTAAACAAGAAAATAATTATAATACAAGGTAATAAAAGTGGAGAAGAGAAAGATTTCATTTTTGGCATCATCATCCTAAGCTTTTAAGCTTATGGAAGTTCATTTGATGCATGAAACCTTCATTATACTTTACCTATATCACCTATGGAGCTTTAGGATGAAGATTTGCTTAGAAAATCTTTAAAAAAGTGTGGAAGCCATGGAAGATGTGGGGCAGCTTGTTTGTTGGAGAAACATGAACAAGAAGAAGAAGAAAAGAGAGGAAATAGAGAGAGAAAAGGTTAAAGAATGAAAGAGGGAAAGTGAATAAATGAAGGAGAGAGAGAAATGAGTGTTTTAATTGTAATAAATGAGAGAAAAAAAATAAAACATGGGCAGCCAAGGGGGAGGGGTTGCTGCACGTCATTTTTGAAGAGAGGAGAGAGATTTTTTGTGAAATTTGACTTGAATTAAATTGTGTAATTAATGTGTAATGTAACTTTTTGAAAAAGGATTGAAATATAATTAATTTTAGTCAAAATATGAGTGGATAAAGGACAATGGCAGCCATAAATAGGGTCAAAAATCTGCCATCAATTGTGGATAATGTGTAAAAATTGAAGTGAAAATGAAGTGATATGTGTAAGGTACTTGAAGGTATGGGTTGTAAAAGTACTTTATTAATAAAATAAATTAAAATAAAATAAAATTAGAAAATTTATTCCAAATATTTGTAGCAGATTTTTCATAATTAAAATTAAATAATTATTTGAATTATTTTAGTATTTTAACAAATATGTTACCGGTACGGTCAAAATACGCGAATATGGGCTATAAATAATATTTTTATAACCCGAAAAATTCTAGAAAAATATTTTATGGGAATAACAATATTTTTAAAATATTTTCCAATTATTAAATTAATTTATTTTATTTTTAGTACCGGATCTTAAACAGAATCTGATCCCGTAAAGACCCGAAACGAACTAAATTTTAGAAAAATAAAATTTTCTATAACATATAAAATATTTATCTTAAAATATAAGGCTTTATAAGAATAATAAAATTTTGTAATAAAATAAAAATGAATAGTGCAAAAGTCTAATCAATTACCGGTAATAATAGAAATACGATAAAAAGGTTATAACCGTAACTTTTATAACTCGAAAAATTATATAACTGATATATTTAGAAATCTTATGAAATTACGAGTCTAACGGTACTATTGGTATATTTTTGATATCTCGAGCCCCGGGACACGCTTTTCGAAGTCTGTATCCGAATGGGTTCGAAATAGGTCAAAAATTTACCAATCTGATATTTTTAAACAAACTCATATTACTATGAGCTATTCTACATATTTAGCCACGCCTCGGCCTCTAGGGTTAGGGGCACTAGGTTGTCAGACTTAGGCTATTGCATTCCGATTAAGGCTTCCGGGTGATTTTTCCGGTTTAGACCTTTGCCAATTTGGAAACTGATATTTATGTTTATACAACATATTTAATTTGAGAAATTTATTTTAAATTTTATTTTTGTAAGTATTTAATATCTCTTAATATTTTCGAAATTCTTGAATTGAGTTATATTTTCGAAAGTCAATCGTTATTTGCTTTTTAATAATTTGTTTTTGAGCTTTCTATTACCCGTTTGTATAAGTCGGAGTCAAATATGGAATTTTTTGTACGTCGTGGTTTTGAATTTGAAGACCACTGAGTTCTTATTTTATTGTTTAAAGATTTTCATTTTCTCAAGATTAAGAAGTTTCTGAATTCGTTCGTGAATTAGGACTTATCGAAATTCGGTTTTAATTTGGAGTGATTTTTAGGGTTTATTTTCGAAGTTTATCTTGAAATTATACTGAAATTTTCCGGGGCTTACAAGACCGGGATCCAATGGCTGAGTGAGTTTTCTCCTTGTTTTGTTACCTTGATGTGATTGTAGTAGTTGCATTAGAATTATAGGAACAAGATAAAAATCGATATGAATGGGGATGGGATATATGATGAGACTGTGAGAATGTATGCCAAAGAATACTAAAGCATATCGAAACCACGATTGATTGATAACTGCGCCATTCATATTATTTTGTTATTTTGTGATATTGGTTGGTCACTCTAAAGAATGTATAAATAATTTGACTTAAGCAAAAAAAAAAAAAAAAATTAAATTGGTCGTACATCGCATCGGACATATTGCATTTGTAGCATACTCTCCTACGCAGTCGATCAGTATGGTCCGTGGATGACTCGTTTGGATAACGATCCTGGTGCCAGAGCTCATTCAGGGATACTAAGGCGCATGTGGATGCATTCTTGGATGAGCCTAGCCGAGTTAATTGCTAAGAGCCGAGGGCTTGAGGACTAGATGCGGTCAGTAGACTCAATACCATTCCTAACCCAGATACGGAGGGCATAAATCGTTCTGTGGGGTGTTCCCGGATACCCATGCATAATTGCTTGCTCACGTGTTTGTTCATGCATAGCATATGATTGATTATAACTTGATTGTTATGGTACGAGATTAAGGGAATTCTCACTAAGCTAGTGTAGCTTATACCCCTATAGTTGCTTAAATGGACAGGATATCAAGAATGCAATATGGACTGAATTGGTTGGAGCCGGGTATGACTCCGGATTTCGGCCAAGATACGAATGTTTGAAGTTATCAGCTAGTTTTATGATTTGTCTTGTAATAGTTGTGTAAAGAAGTCTGTAGATGAATGTAATCGAAGTTGAATGATTGATTTTGAAGTATAGTGATTTGTTTCTGAAGTATAGTAAATTTTTATTTCCTTTACATTATACTCAGTTGTATCAACATAAAATGTATCATTTCCGAGGTGTCTCCTTTATGTGTTAGACGCCTTGTACATAGTATGGAAGCCTTCGCGTGACTGAGGTGGTCATTCTTAGGCTTTAATATTGTGTACGGCGGACTGCCACGTTTAGGGTACCATTCGGGGCGTGATAGTATATATTACAAGAACAAAAAAAAAATAAAAATAAAAATAAAATATAAATTATGTAATGAATAATGGTACATCGTACTGAAAGACCCACTAATTACGTAGTAATGAAATACAAGTAATTTGCTAAATCAGGTAAATCCTAAGCTATATGAAAATTTGTAAAACTAATAATTTGGAGCTGCTTATAGAAATAGAGCCTAACGACATCAATAACATATTTTTGACATTTCGAATCCCAGGGTGCACTTTTCGAAGTCCCACCTGGCCGATTGGAAAGGTCGAAAACTCGATCTCAACCTTGAGAGCATCCTAGGCCTAATGCGAACCGATTATGCCTTTTTCTCTTATTCTGACTCCTTGATTTAGGAACACGGAATTGCCGTACTAGACTATGGAGTTTATTGGGAGATTCAGGACCTAGGTTTCCCGGTTGACTTTCCGGTTCACACGTTTGCAAATTTGGAAACTGAATTTCATACCTTTATGACGTATCTGATTGGTGAGATTTACTTTAAGGTCGATTTTTATAAATATTTAATATCTCACAACGTTCCCGGAATTCTTTGGATTGAGTTTTATTCCCTATGGTTAATCACTATTAACTTCTTAACAATTTATTTTAGGGCTCTATTTTACTCGATTTATAAGTATAGCTCAATAAAAAATTGTGTCGTACGTAAGGTTTAGAATGGAAGTAATGAATTGCTATTTTATTTCTGAGGTTTCTTATTTTTCTCACGATTCAGAAATTTCTGAATTCATTCGGAATTTGGGACTTATCGAAGTTCATTTTTAATTCGGAGTGACTTTGATGGGTTTTATTTTCAAAGTCATCTTTAAATATTTATTGAATTTTTCCAGGCTACACCTTCCACCTGAACTGGCACATTCCTAATAAGCATTGTTGTAGTAGGAGCTTTATGCATCCACCGAACATCCTAGAAGGTCTATGACTTGTTGCATATGCTCTTCAAGTAGTCTCCTAGAAACAGACGAATGGTCACATTAGCCCTTTAACTACACAAAGTTGCTTACGGTTTAGAAAAAGATTTACAACCTTTATATTTTCTTTAAACTCATTTATTTAGAAAAACGGTTGAAAGTGCGCGTCAATCCTTCCCACCTAGTGGTCTTATAGGTCCAAAGGTAACTACCATTTCGATATTGACTTGAACTAAGAGTCGGGTAAGGTCACTTATTCCTATATTTTGCAGTTGCTAGAATATATTCGATCGTCCCTTCAAATATCATCTTCTTTTCTTGTATGTCTGTTTCTATGTTTCAAAGTCTCCAAGATAAATTCAAATCTTTAATAATCAAAAGTCATACCTTAAGGGTCATAGAGTTAAATCTAGTTTCTCTTTACTTAAGGATATCTAAAACTCACCTATCGATTCTTAAGAATCGTACTTAACATTCTATTCTCCTAAAGTCTTCCCACCTAATTCTCAAAACCTTGTCGCTCTGATACTAATCAAACTGTCATGTCCTGAAGGTATACAAACGTTGCAGCCCGCTATACATAATATTAATGCCTAAGAATGATCACCTCAGTCACGCGAAGGTTCTATACTATGTACAAGGCGTCTAAACACATGTAGAAGACACATCGGAGTGATACATTTTATGTTGATACAACTTGAGTAACAATGTAAAGGAAATACAATTCACTATACTCCAATTACAATAATCCAAAGAATTTCACTATACACAAACTATACAAGACAATTCACAAACCTAGCTAATATCTTCAAGTATCCTTACTTCCTGCCAGAACCCCGAGTCATACTCGGCTCTAGACATCTCGTCCCCAATTGCACTCTCCCATCAACCTGTTATTTCAAACATCTATTGGGTATAAGTTACACTAGTTAAGTGAGAGTTCCCTTAATTTCGTACCATAACAAGCAAGTTATAAATCATCCATAATACAATGCATGAACAAACACATTGAGCATACAAAGCATATGACTTTTCGGTAGCTATATGTGAATGGATTTACGCCCTCCATTCGGGGTTAGGGTGGTCTATAAGTCATGCACCATAATTCCAATCTTGAGTGGATGTCCATAAGTCATGCAACCATAATCTCGAGCTCTTTCTTTTAGTTTTACAACATCTGTTGTTCTATGAGTTTGTCCAAGTGCCTACCTTACTTCTGTTAATGTAAACCCCTGTTTCTAAGCCCTAAACCTTAAGCCGGAAATCTAACCGGAGACCTTAAGTCAACCGATCTTGAGTAAAACCCTACAGGTTTAGATCCGACAAACCCATTCATAAATCGAGGAGTCGAAAAATAATTAAAGTGTTTAGAATAGTCCGTATTAATATTTGAAATTAAAAATATCAGATTGGTTCATTTTCGGCTTATTTCGAAACCCAATTTGATACTGCCTTGGAAAGCGTGTCACGGGCTCGGAAAATAAAAA